>JAVQIZ010051558.1:0-22913 GCA_036023535.2 Galaxias brevipinnis
ATATATATATATATATATATATATATATATATATATATACACACACACTTTAGTCTAGTTTTTCTAGACAAATATGCAGGACCTATGAGGGATAAGTTTGTATCTTTCTAGTATACTTATAAAGAGCATCATCTTAGCCGGATTACTTTACATCTTTGCACTCATGTTCATATACCGTATTCACAGCTGGCCACTGAGGGATTTGGATATCTCACTAATTGAGCCTTCATAATCACCTACCATTTTTAAGGGTCTTATAAGAGTGTTGGCGAGATTAGTTCATTCACAAGCTGACCATAGCCAGCCCCAGTGTAGTAAGGATTATAGAATCATCCATAGCTTAATACATCCACTGTTGCTTAAATAAATGTATGCCTACCAAATACCATCTCCTACAATTCCCTGGAAAGTTTAGGCCGGTGGTTCATGGAAGTACGTTTTTTAATATATATATATATATAAGACGGAAGTGGAAACACACTTTGCAGTCAAATATCCCAAACATGTTAACATGTATTTCGGACTGTTGGACATTGACCAAATAGTGGATAGAAATGCATGAAACAGAAGACCAACGAATTCTTCATGAACAGCCAAACCTTCTTAATTTTATCTGTATCCGTGTTGATGATTACAGTGAGCAGCCAGTAACTGAGTCACATGACTGAAATTTCATTGTCTTCTTGTTTGCTAATGAGATGCCTTTGGTGCATGAGGAACTGTCTGGTCAGTCAATACAACTGAAGGTTACAATAACTGGATAACTGAGGACAACTGAATAGGTTGGCCAAGTGTAAATAATAGAAAAGACCGAAGAATGAAAAGAGGGAGGAAGTCTAGCGCATACATTTTAAGTGTTCCCGTTTTTTCCCGTACAACTAACGTATAGGTTATCACTGCTAATATTTTAGTTATCCTATCGGCTGATTGTGAATGATATTTTAACTTACCGTGACAAAATAAAAGTTGTTAAACGGCGAAATGTCCCGTCCAAAAGTGTACACCCACTGATACAATAATAATTGACCTGCATTCGATTGGTTAAAAGGATGGTTTGGGGTATTTTGATTGGCTGGTGATATACTGCATAGTCATTGGTTTAGAGAATGCATCTGTACAGGAAGGAAGACTTGCTCGTTTGTTGAAAGGTTAAGACAAGTGACGAAACCTTGCATTGAAAAACCTATAATTTAAATCGACTTGTAATAAATTACGTCTTAAATTTTCAACTTGAGGTAATATTTCAAGTACGTTGTGTAAGGCATTCTTGCACAATTTTCATTACAAAAAAAAAAGCCATTACGACTTTCCGACACAAAATGTCTACACCCATCTACAAAGTGCATTACGGTGTAATAATGTTCTGCACATCATTCTGAATTATAAAATTTGTATTGTACATTTCCCTTGCATACTGATCAAGAGACTGGAATAATAAGGCTTAGAGGTTAATAACACCACAGTCCATATATCTTTGTTCAGGAAGCATGTTATTGTCATTAGAAGTACATATACCCTACCGTGTCCAGGTTTGATCACAACTAACCTCTTATTTTGCCACAATATTTTGCTCATCCCCAAATATTATGTTGCTGAATACCCCACTCAAATAAGGTTTAGCACATAGGCAATTGTGCCATATATGTGTGTATATATATGTATATACACACACATATATATATATAAACTATGTTTGCATTTTGCTCATACAGATATAGATATGTGGGAAGAAAAATATGCTATCAATGTCCATTCATTTCCCATAGGAGAGAATATTGCCTAATTGAGCTGTAAAGTGATAATAAACCGGATAAATAAGATGTTGAATTTGGCCAAGGTAAAACACCTTTCAAAACCTTATTAGGAAAAAATCTGCTATTTCTTGGTCTTTTGTTTTTTCCTTGAATATTTCTGCTTGAATTGCCTTTGTGTATTAAACATGCTATAGAATAAATTGGATTTGATTATCATCTTTTGAAGTTATTACTGTGACATCCGTGTTAATTACAGACATACATACTCACAGACACACACACATGTACAAAACAGAAAAGCCACGCTTACATTACACTGTAGTTGCAGTCTAAATGAGGTTACCATGGTAACTGTATTCCTGACATTAGGTTGCCAAAAGATTTATTGCATCACAATATATCCTGGAAAAAAGTGAATTTTCACACATTTATTCGAAATACGCAAAACAGAAGTCATAAAAGGCTCTGCCAGAAGAATCAACAGCTAGTCCAGTAGAGCTTCTGTGATTGATATGCTTGACAAATTTTAGAGTCTCTTTGTCTCTGTAAACGAGGGCTAAAGAATTGTCTTCTGGATACACTGTCAGAAGCTGTGAACAGTAAAGTCATGTTAATAATGAAAAATACAATTATGAACATTGGCAAATAATTAACATTAGCAAACCCTTACCTCTTCGTCCTCCTCCTTAGCAACGTAGGAAGTGAATCCTCCAAATTCTGATCGCCAGTCTGAATAAAACGCCATATTATTATTTATCATAATTCACTTTTTTACTATTACAATTATGCAAAATTAATGTTACGTGTGAGTAAATGTGAGTAACTTAATGTCTGCTGAACTAACCAGCACATCCCATGGGCAACAGGAGGTCAAGAGCGTATTCTGCTATTGCAGCGTCTTCATCGTGCAGTAGACTGTAGTTTCCATGACCCCAACGTCTAAGCTCACCAACACATACTGGTGTGCTCAGCACTAAAGCAAAAGGAGATAAAAACAGGCATTGAAATAAAAAAATCTGACAAATGTTTGCTTGTGTGCTTGTGCTTCCCAAATAAATGCAAACACACCTTTCTCTTTCTTTTTGTCATCTGCTGCTGGTGCTGATGATGATGCATCTTCGGAAGAGCCTGTGGCTCCTTTGTCTGTTTTTTCCTCCTCTTCTACCCTGTCTTCATCCTCTTCAGAATCTTCATCGCATGGGCATAAGTAGTGTAATCTCAGGCCCGTGAGGTTGGAGAGTAACAGAAAGAAAGGCTCTGAATGCAGAACCTCCCAGCATTCCGTCACACATGGAGGCAAGGCCTCAATGAGAGCCACTTCATAGCTCCTGAGCACAAAATTACATCTACGTCATCATCTTACAGAAAATGTATAAATGCCATGGCAATGCAAACTGCAATGCAGATTGAGTAATAAACATGTTATCAAAAGTAAAATATTCAAACGAGTTACCTCTTATTGGGTGGTCCTCTTTTTGTCCACTGAATATCACTTAATCGTAAAGCCTCACTCACCTCCTTAAACCTCTCCTCCTGAAAACAGAGCAACTTTCAACCAATGGTCCAAAATGAAACTGAAAGTTGATGAAACGATGATATTGAATTGATGAGTAGATAACCTTGAGAAAATTCTTGAGCTGTATCTCAGAGCTGTCTTCAAACTCCCCCTGAACCTGTCCTTGGTAAGATACATCCAGGTACAGTGGGTTCACCCACTGCAACAACAGTGTCTCCTAAGAACAAAAAAAAAAACATTATACCACAGGTAGTCACAGAAAAATAATTCAGTAATTTGTGCTTACATTCATTCTAAAAGGATGTGTAGGATCATAGCATTCAGTTGCAAAATGTAGCAACAACTACTAAACTTACATCTCTGGGTAAGTGGGGGTTCCTTGGGATGGATGGTTCTATATATCTTGGTTCCCTTGCCAATGACGGGCCATGAAACCAGCCACTCAGGGACAGACGACACTTGTCTTCGGACAAAACTTCAGAAACCTGCAACAAAGCAGGTTCTTATTTCCCAGGACAGTACCAACAATAACAACCTGGGTCAGATCAGAAGAACTCACGTTCTGATTCACAAGATAGAGAATCGAAAGACAAATTTGGTACCAAAGATGATTTTCCATCCATCCATCCATCTATCCAATAACAATTCCACCCACAGACTTTTACAACATAATAACTTGTAGATTGGAAACCACCCTCAAATGTCAATGATATATGGGAAACAGCTTACAGCTCTATTCTCTCCATGTCATTTAGTTCGGCACCCAGCAAGCTTTTAGCAACAAGCTTCCACTGGGGTGTGATCAATTCAATGATTCCTTATTAGAAGGAGAGTAGCTACACAAGTGTTCACAGTGGGTCACTTAAGCAGTGTGCCAGTGTTTCTATTCAATGAATATCAAAGTACAAATGTACTCGGCACTTTACTTTTACAGTCATATTAACATCATATACAGGTCAAGTCAAGTTGTAAATTCATTGTAGTTAGCACATTTAAATAGCTCATCATTCCAACCTTTTTCATCTCCATATCACAAATTATAGGACAATTCCTATATGTTCCTATGTTTAAAAAAATAAAGGTCTCAGATCAAGGTACAGGGAAAACAGTAAAACAGCCTGAATAGGTTTGTTGTTGAAATGATGGTGAAATGGCCATCAACGGCTTGATACATTCTTCTTAAGAATTCACACATTAATGTCAGAGACTGTCAGTTCTTTCATCTCAATCTAAAACCGCATTCCATGTCAGAGATTGTCAGTTCTTTCATCTAAATCTAAAACCGCAATCCTGCATGGAAGATCCAATTCGGTAAACAGTTACATTACTTCTTGAAAGAAAAGAAAATAGTCTCCCACAACACAAATAACTTGATATAAAATCCTATAAACAGTAACAAAAGTGACCGTGTAGTTAACTTTTGAACAGTTTTGGCATCATATTTACATTTATTTTGGGATGAATGCATTTCCATTTTGTGTCCTTTCAGACGCTGTCCCAATGCTGAGTATGCATTTGCAATAAAATGGTCCTCCCTTTAATCATGTTTTACCCATGAAAACTAGTCTTTTAACCATGTATTGTTTATATTGTTAAAACAATACATAAAGTGAATATTCACATGATTTTGCTCAGCGCCTATTTTTTTAAAGAACCTTGTCCTATTAGTTTGTTTTTTTTACTATCGCTTCTACACTAACAACCTTGTGGTAATTTTTCTAAACCTTAGATACAACACTCAAAACCATCAGTACTAGTAGCGCAAGTAGTCACATTTAAAATATCTAGCATTTCGCATTGATATCTTTGAAGAAACTATGCAAATTCAGAATCATTGGATTAAATAACTTATCCATGATGAAATACCATAGGAGCAATAGTTTAGATCATCCACACACAACATACTGACAGATTCACTGTTTAGTTGTTTGTGCAATCCAATAATAATGAAGTGTGTCAAGTATTTTATGTTTCTATATGGTTTGAAATGCTTTTCTATACAAAGAGGAGTAGAGAGTCAGAACAGTGGAATGAATCATTGAATAAAGTTAGAGTAAAATAAAATATATTTACTGAATCAGATCAAATCAAAAACTTAGGTCAAAACAAACAAATTCAAACAAGAAACATCTTCCTCAACTGACTGTCTTGAAATACAAAACTTTGTTTTCTACCACGTCCTCACACACCACCTCTCAATAGAGGCCCACAGACATCTCAGAAGGGGTAAGACCACTTCTTTCAGCAGAATATCCTCTTCTTCCTTCTCATCATCTTTCTCTGCTTTGTCTCACTACGACCTACACTGTGACATGAATAACCTACCTGTTCCAAGGTTGTTGCAATGTTGTTGTGGGTGAATAATATAGTAATATTTGTGTACTCATACCACAATGTAAACATAAATCATCATTACAGAGTTGTCAGTATTGCAAAAGCAATGACAAAGGCCTCCATGTACATACTGTCAACCTGTAAAAAATGTCAGGGACAGAACCAAAGAAACAGTGTCTAATAGGGGATGGTGATAAAATAAAACATCAAGAGATAATGGGCTTCATGTTCCATGGTCGCCTTTGAATCTCCTGAACCTGGAAATGTCATGATCTACACATGGAATATTGTTTGTCAGTTTTCATAAAGCTATGCATTAGGAGTAATGTAACACTTGGTTATCATTTTGAACAATTTTATTAATTAGTTACATTCTATGAAATGAAAGGACAGTCAAATCAAATTTAATCTGTGAATTGCATTTTCAAATGGTAATACTTGCTGTTACGCTGTGTCTTTTTGATCCAGTGATTTATGTTCAACAAACCAATACCCTTAGGTTTATGCTAACTGTGTCCACGCAATTGAAAAATGGGTTTTAATGTTTTGAAAAAACAGCATTTTGATGATCTAATTTGAGCTTTTGTGTCTAGAGATTTGAAAAATGACCACAAGGTTCTGAAGTTAGTGTCGAAGCAATTGTTAAAAACTGTACTAGGATGGATGTATTATTCACAAATAAGGGAGAACGTTTGATTCCCTATTAGTGACAAAGGTATTACCTGGTGGAAGCTAACAGGGGAAACTTCAAAGAGAATCATAGTGTTCCAGCAGGGCACCAGCGATTTCACAATACTCTGTGGTTGGAAATTATCTGTGGACAGGACAAAAAGTATAAGGCTAAACAGTCACACTCCGTCACACTCCAACACATACACACACACACACCCCCCCCTTACCATCTGTGCTGAAGAGATCCAGGGCTCCACCATCCCCACTGAGCCATGGAGGGACAAGGTACAATATAAAGGCCACACGTCTGCCCTCTAACTCATCATCATGACATAACAGAACATCTAGAGGAAGTCAAATTAAATAAATGATCATTATGGGTAATAATAGATTGCAAGTAATGTGGATTAAACAATATCAATAAAAAGTATTTGTAATCAGTCGTAGTTATCTTTAAAATGGTATGTAATCTGATTAATGATGAGAAAATAAATGAACCAATCTTTTTGTATCTAATACAAATCTAACAATAAAATCATGCAATTAAAACTTTTTCTGACATATAATAATGCCCTTACCTAGGACGCTACAAACAATGCCGAGCTGCACTTCTATTTTGCTGTTAAGCCGAAACAGTCAATGCGTTCCCACCAATGTTCCACTTAGGTTCCTGGCCAGATATGAAATGTGTATAGGATAGGATGGAAGGAATATTACCTGTGCATTGGTATTTGGCACAAGATATGTCCACAGTTGACTCCAGCTCAAGCCCCAAAACTTCTTCAAGCCAGGAACGGAAAGGACCAAATAGTGCTGTTCTGACATCAGATAAATAAAGAGCAAATTACACTGAATTGATAAATAAAATGTTTTCCTCAAACATAGCCTAAATGTCACAGAGCCTAATCTTACAAGTTTTCCTCCTCCATAACTGTATTTTCTGCAATTTACCTCAGGCAGGTGATGTGGGGTTCTTTTCTCGTCTTTAAGTCATCTGACTGTAAAGAAAAGACCATAATATTATACAGCAAGGCCAACTTTAACAGTGGCTTATATCGTCTCTATGTTCAGCGATGCATTTGGTCGTGCTTACCTGTTTAAATTTGTACAAGTCATTTGACTTCTCATGGAAATTAAGATTAAGTAATTCTCTCTGTAGATTTTCTAAGAAGTTCTCGTTGTTGATCAAATTACGGATAATAAAGTGAGGGAAAGGGTGACAGTCCAATTCAAGGTCCCCTGGAAAGGATTGAGTCAAGATATTATTTACTTTATATAGCATTATACTCTAAGCTTCGAGAAATATCCATCGATTAAAAACAAAGTCGCTGACGACTAGTTGTTTTTCGGCTATTATCATTTATTTAGGTACTAAATTACGACAAGCTAATATTACTCCATATTTTCTTTAGATATAGTACAGGCACACGTACGCGGACTTGAAAACTAACGAAAAGAAGTATATCAAAACGACAACGCTTCAGCTATTTTGATTACCATGGAAAGACATTTTCGCCAGACACCAAACGAAGTATCGACCGTTGACAATAAATTCAGAATAGATCGACTGACAAATACAATTAAGGACATCGACCACCTGCACAACATTTGCCACGATTTCTGATACTTGAATGCCACATGAGTTAAGTTCTGCAGCAGTTTCGGATAACGCAATTCAATCGCATATTTATTGCATCCAGTCAAAGTACTGACCAATTGAGTACTGCGCCCGCTTCAACCAAGCTTCCTTCACTCCCCTCTTTAAATCGTCGTCCTGTATAACTGAGTACAATTGTTCTTCGTCCAAACGTTTGATTTTCTTCTTTCTCTTTTCTGCATTGTTGTTGTCTTGTTGTCGTTTACTCATTATTTATTTTAGCTAGAAACATGTGGTAGTCGCCCAAAAACTACGTCATATAAAATAGACAATTTATCACCAGTAAAATGGAGCCTCTGGCTGTGTTTGGAATCGCCTACTTAAATACTACCTACTACATCAATGAGTATAATCTGCATACTGACTACTTAAACTGAAATCTAGAATACTACTTTTTTTTTTTTTTTACAAAGATTCGATAATATTGGTAACTCGAACAAGTAACCAAAACCCTGGCCCTTTCGTAATGCTGTCGAAGCTGTGAGGAAGTTGCCGAATTGCATTTTGGGGCGTGAAGCACCGTCTAGTAACCTTTCACGGGTTCTCAACATTTCCCCAATTTGAGTAACCTTTCCCGGGTTCTCAACATTTCCCCAATTTGAGTATGTCATCCGGGGACTTTTCCCATACTCAAATTTTTATGTACACTTGCCGTACAGCATACACGTTTTCGCTAAAATGTAGTAGGCCTGCATGGTAGGCGATTTCGAACACAGCAATCTGATGCTCGGAGGGAATTCGGAAGTGTCCATTTAAATCAGTCGTTTTTCAATTTAATTGCCTCATGACGTGTAACCTCGCATTTTTATTGCTATTTGGGTTTCCATCGTACGTTTATCAATAAACAAAACAAAAAAATTGCGCCTCAATATTATTCTGTCTGAAGAACACTCACCAACACACTATAAAAGTGAGTATCCTTGAAATGGAAGCTTTATTTAAAAAACAAAAAATAGCATGACATCAAAGGTTAAAATACAACAGGAAACACAATGTGGTCTTTTTTTTAATCAAACATATCCATCTTCTTAGGGAGCATAAAATCAGAATATTGACTCACTGGGACAAAGAATAATCATGTAGAAAAATGGGTCCTAAACTTTCTAATATATATATATATATATATGTATATAAAAAAACAGGATGTCAAAGATGATATTTTCTAATAATAAACTACCAGCCCATACTCCTGATGTGATGAATAAGTTTAACAGTTGCAGTGAGCCTGCATTTGAATTTTCCCCTGTCACGTCGCACTGCCTCTCTGACATCTCATGTCACAAAGAAATGGCTGCACTCACAGAGACAGCCAGTCATGGCACTTCCTTAAACACAATTTAATTGTAGATGAAATTAAACCTGGGACAAAAAAAAAGTCAAGATTAGTGAGCATCTTCAAAAAAACATACAAGTCTGTGTGTGGGAAATGTATTTTTGGCAATAAGAACATAATATAAAGTACCTGCTCAACAGCTGTGGTAGACTAGATATGATTGGGCCATATCCAGGGGCATTGTCATACAGCTCAAAAAGGGGAGCAGCCACAAGCTTATAGTTCTTTGGGACTGCAAACAAGGCTGTGGAAAATGTTAGCAACAGGTACGTTTTAGAAAAACTTTTACCACTTTCTACATTTATGGCTATGCGCTAATTCAATTCACATACTCACCCTTTTCCTGCAGCTGAACCAGGAACAATTTCTTATGCTCTTTAGGTTTGGTGATATGGGCTGGAATGTAGGGGTACTGAAAAGACAAACAAATGTTTCAGTTACTTTTACCTCTCAAAATTGTGATGAATCAGAGTTATGTTGTGTAACTGATTACCTGCGGAGGTTCAAAATTTGGCCGCCACCAGTTGCCAATGCAGTCATCAATCACCCAGTCCTGTTTCACTCCATCCTGTCTACCAAGGATCTGAAATATAAAAGGTAACACAACATGCAACCAAGTTTAAAAAAGGGTTGCAGTGAGTGTATTATACCCCCTTGAGGCCACAACTGGCAAAAAAAAACCTGTTGATGTGAATGGGTCAATGTTAGTTTGACAAACATGGTCTGTTGCCTTAGTTAAGATCCTCTCAGCTGTGATAGGGAAGGGCAGCCGCCAGTTACAATCAAGATACCTCATCAATTAGGATCTAATGCACTATAGTGACATGTGAACTACTAACCCGATGTTTCTAGCCTAAAATTGGCATGGTTCTAAGTTGAGTGAGCATCTGTCTATTAGAGGATAAACATAGATCTAAGGTTAAAGGCAACTGCAAAATATACAGCAATCTAAACAAAACAAACAATCCCTAATTTAAAACGCAGCCATCCCATCCTGCAGTATCATATATAACTTGCGGAAAAATATATTGTATGATGGCGAAAAACACCGACTTTCAGATCTATTGTCAATCCAAGGCATAATAATAAAGGGGTATAAAAAGGCACCTCTGTCATCAGCCGTTTCAACCCCTCCACTTCATCCTCTCCTGGGCTCAACTCTCCACCGGGCCTGCAGAGATTTTATTTTTAATCAATAATTGTTATAACGGTCCCCACCATAGACACTGTGCTTTAGCATACTAGCCCACACATTTCCTAAGTGTTTACTCACAGTTTAAAGAAAGTAGTTCCAAGCTGCAAAAGTAGAACATGAGGTAGTCTATGTTCATGAACAATCAGCACACCCTCCACTGTCCTTCGCATTCCCATCTTATCAAATTCTTCTCTCATTCGCTGGAACCTGGCTGCAACAGAACTGTCTTTCTCATAAAGTGGCTCCTTAGTGCCAAAAGTATAGTTGGTAAGTGGGTATCTATGAAGAAGAAGAAGAAAAAAAAGTTAGTTAAACATTACACTGAACAAGTATTAAGTATTTAGGTATTACATTTTTCTCCAAGGCAAGTGTCATCCTTGAAGTTGGATAACTGAGGAACAAGTTCCTTAAGATGCTTAGCAACGCAATCTTTGCAGTTGACCATTACCGTCCTGGTGTTTTTGCAGATGTTTTAAAAATATAACCTCCAAGATAATATTTTCCCCCAGGGTGCAACTTGTGCCTGTTTCTACTGTGCCATAAAAAACGTTTGCCATAAAAAAAGTACTCTGATGGAAAAGGAGATTAAAACAGTTCCGCATGGATATATATATATAAAAAAAGTTTGTTTCATATCAAAGGTCTTATGTTGTCCGGGCATAGAATAATACCAATACCTAGTGTTGTGTCTGTTATTAACCTAAGACCTGAAAAGAAAGTAGCCCAAAATATTAAGTCACATGATCCCTTGTTTAATGAACAGGACCTAATCAGTGTTTATCCCTTCTGCTAGATTGGTCCACAGTCTTCCTTCACCACTGAATCGAAGTTAAAACATCAAGGCAGAACTTGCATTGATGGTGATAAGACACTGAAACAGTCGATGAAATGCTGCCAACATTAACCTACAAAGTACAGTGTAAACATTCCTCCTATTTGTTATTAACTTTGTATGACTCACATATCCAATTTTATGGTATTAATTATTGATCACTATATTGCTTTTTATTGTTCCCTCATACTTGATGTCATTGTGTAACCATGGGATGTACATTTTAAATAAATCTATAATTTTTACAACTATGCATTTGTGGAACTTAGGTGAAAGGTTTAGCTGAAGTATTATTAAATATGTGCACATTATTTAATTGAAGGCTTTAATCACACAATGGGGTAAAATATTAGTAACATATGGGCTTTTTGAGGACTCCAGGCTGAGTGCGGGCTGCCCGTGGAGGCCTAGCACTGAGGGGCTAACCATTTGCCAATGAGCAAATTCTTATGGGCCCTACGTGGGATGCCGAATGTAGACCCTCGGTACAGCCCCAACTAACTGGGTCCCAACGGGGCCAGTGCAGGCTTGCTTGAATAGACACATATGCCAAATAATTTATCAATATTCAGTCGCTAGAGACGAGCCATTGAGACAATATTTAAATTTTTTAAAGGTAACATACAAAGCCCAAACTATTTCGATAAAACATAAGATTGAACTACTGGAACTAGCTATGTTAGCCACAAACGTTGGTTTTCTTGCCGACAACGTTACTCACAGATTGACGGTTCTTTCCAGGGTGAGTGGTTTTGCAGGCGCGCTCATGTATTTGTTCGAAAACTGAACAGACCCTCCGCGCGGCCAACCGGCAGAGGATCGGCTGGGAGGCACAACCGACATAGCGTCTACACTGCGGGAAATATTTTTGCAAATAAAAGGTTAATTATAAATGAACCCAGAGATAATTAATCTGTATAATAACAAAGAAAATGGATGGTAACTAGCTCAGGTAGCCTGTCGCTGCCTCTTCCTCCCCCTTCCTTACTCCGCTTCAATACAGTTTATTTGGCAACGGTCCTCTCAGGAGCGCCATCTACTGCTACGGAGTGCAAAGCTTGCCAAAAAGCTGGTTGTCCCATGCCATGCAAGCACCAAACCCCACGACTTTGCATTAAATTAAAATACATTTTCGCTCAAGCAAAAATATTGTAATGACAAGACATATGACTGCACACTCCAAAAATTGGTATGCGTTGCCAAGTAACAACAAGGACACAGGGTTGTAATATTCAAAACTGACTGGTTATACAGCAACTCCCAGGTACCAGGCAGTTTAAAAGGGAGGTCTGTTTTATTTTTTTAGATTTCAGCTTAGACAGTTCTGACAGCTGGAGGCGTATGGGCAATCAGTTGGTGGATAATTACAGTCAAAACTTTCTCTATGGATCCAGAGCTGGCTATTCCTTACTGGGACTTGACTAATTTAGCCCCATGCGTCATAATGGGCTTCAGCTGCCTTTTGGGAGTTCCTGGTAATATAGCTGCCCTTGTTGCTTTGGGACGGAATCCAGTGAAAGGGACTTTCACTCAGCGCCTCATGATGAACCTGGCCCTGTGTGACCTTCTTGCTTTGCTATGCCTGCCCCTTGCCATCCACAACTTGCAGAGGGAATGGACTCTAGGCCCTGTAGTCTGCAAACTTACCTTCTTCTTCCTAAACTCAAGTCTGAATGCAAGCGTGTTCACGATCACCCTGTTGAGTGTGCAGCGCTATGTCCAGGTGCTGTACCCTCAAAGCTGGGCTCAGCTTGGCCGCATTGGCGAAGAGGCTTTATTGATGGCTTTGTGGGGGCTGGCATGTGTCGTAGCCTCTTCTTCAATCGCTGAACGTGAAATTGAGGCAAATGGAAGCAATCAATTATCTTGCAGTGGACACTACAATAGCAATACAAGCAAGGTAGTTGTACTACTACTCCAGACACTTATGGGGTTTGTTGCGCCATGTTGCATCATGGTGACATCCTACTTCTTTCTGCACAGAAGGGTGAGCAAAACAAACTTGATCAGGCAGCGTAGACTTGCGAAGATGGTCACCAGCATCGTGGTGTCTTTTTTCTCCTTCTGGACTCCAATACACCTGTTTAATCTTGTATCCCTAGTAAACATGGTATTTGAAGACCAAAGTGTGGAACGTGTATGTAACGTTGCCTGGGACTTCCTTATTGCCTTAACCACTATCAACAGTTGTTTGAATCCTTTTCTGTATGCTTTTGCTTCCTCTGGGTTTCGCAGAGATCCTTACCATATTACAAGCATATGAAGATACATTTAGCTGACAATATGACCTAATATTACATAATACATGAAATTATAATATAAAAAAATTTATATTGATTGTTGTAATGTTGATGAATATTGTATTGACTTCTGCAGAAAACAATGCCTGTGTACAGTGAAATGTCATGTACTTCATATTTATAAATTACAGCAAACTGTCACAGCAGTGTAGGCTTTTATTTGTTCAGGTAATAAATGTTTGCATTTCAGTGTGCTATTCAACATGCAAATTAAAGATAGGTCTTTCAACTTTTTTCAACTCAGTAGAAACCAGGCAATAAGTGTATAAAAAAATATTATAAATAAAAATATTTCAATAGATGTTTTTTTTAAGATCAAGATAGCTTAGCCTATGAATGAAGAAACTGCTCCCCCCCCCCAAAAAAAACAGTCATTAGCATGGGGAAGCTCTGGGTTGATCCCTTGCAATGTTATGCATATTGTCTGTCTGCTCTGGAAGAACAAGCTGCTTCACTGCCCAGTGTAGCATGTCATTTGGAACTCTAAAGAAAAAAGAACAGAAAAAAAAAACAAATCAATATAGGCAAACTCACATATAACAAAGACCCATCCACACATAGGCATGTGTACACACTCACATAATGACTCACCTGAGTTTACTTAGATTATCCAGAATGCGTCCAGATGGATGGTAGGAGTATGAGAACAAAGCGCCATCAGAGTGAACCTTCAGAAGGAAAGTGGAAAATAAATGGATTACAGTACCACTCTCCTGCTTGTCAGCATGGACTAACGTACGTACAATTGAAATACATTTAATTAACTCCATTTCAGAATACCCAGTCATTCTTACATTAGACGGCTTCATTGAGGCTATCGTCGAGGGTTTGGCATACTTGCAGCTGCTTCCCTCTTCAGTATTGGGAACCACTTGACTTTCAAACAGCCAGGACGGAGGGCTTTGAGCTCTTTGCACCTCCTCAGGTGTATGCTGACTGCTTTTCCTCTTTGCATTTGAGAACATCTTTTGTAGAACCTCCCGCTCGTCCCCATCCACTTCCACCTGGTCTCTTGCTGACAAGGGGACTGCGTGTGCATGTTCTGTTTCAGAACATAGGTTTGGACTAGGTGGGCTTCTAGCCAAAGAGATTGCTTTAGTGGGGACAGGGATGTGAGAGGCCCCAGGTTTCTGGTATGGAGGGAAAGCGCTGGGTTCTGTTCTGCTTCTGTCTGTTCCTTGGGTGATCATGGATGACTGAGATGGTACTTGTGTGCTGGTTGCCATGGGAACAGGTTGCGGCTGGACTGGAATAGGTATCGGGTCAAGTAGAGACGGGCTTTCTTGGGCTGGGGTGGGTTCCAAGGTCATTGATACTATAAAAACAATTGACAGATGAAGAAAATATTTTAAATGTACTACTGTGGCATGGTACATCCTTGGATGTGTGAGTGTGTGTGTGCGTGTGTTAAAGTTGACTGTCTAAACTACCATCAGAGGAGGAAGACGTCCTGAGCAGTTCATATGGAGGAACAAACATATCCCACGGACTTCCCTTGGTCTGTACCAGGTCCTCAGACACCAATTCTTCATTTATACTAACTTCTAAAGAGTAGGGCAGATAAATAACAGGGTTGGTTGAAAAATTATATGGTGAAAAAGTACAAATTATAACTTGTAGTCAATTAATGGCGGTCACAACAAGTTTAGCAAAACTCACGAGAGAATGTGAGCTCATGGCACGAATGCTGTTTCAGCTGAGGAGCTGGTCCTTCGGTCTGCAAGTTAATCTCTGTAGTGATTGATTGAAATGCTTCCATCTTTTGGCCCTCAAGTTGAACATCAGGCAGTGTGTCCTCTGAGAGGAGCAGCAGTCCACTCGGTGTTGCACTGCCTACATCGACATAGATACACAGCTGTAAGCCCAGCAGAGAAAAACAAGTCAGATAAAGTTTGTAAATATGAGGTGTTACCTGAGGGTGTGCGAAGTAATTCTGTCTTGTCGTCTGGGATAAGGAGATGAGATATAGGGATACAGAAACAATCCTCCCCCTGCAAAACAAAAACCCTAAAATTTAAGAAAGCTTCAGAGTAGTGCCACACAATTAACCATGCAATTTGGAAGAGTTTTGGAAACCCACACACTCACTAACCTTATACTTATCCCTGTTAGTATCCCATCCTGTCTTTGCGTATGTGACTGAGGAGCGTTGGGGTAGATAGCTGGAGGAAGTTGAGGGCTGAGTACACCTTTGAGTTCTTAAACGTACCCTGATATTTTCTAACAAATCTTCCATATAGTCATGATGCCAATCCCCCAACAACTGTGACAAACAAAAGCCTGAGAGAACATAGAAAATAACAGAATACCTAACGTTGTAATTTGACAAAGTATTGCACTGTAGAAAACTGTTCAAAATATATAGAGGGGTCTACCTTGCTGTGTGTTTTGTGTGAGTATGGAACTGTCTCCTGCCAAGGATCTATAAATAAAAGTAACAAAATCTTAATTAACAACCTCATCCCAGGAAAATCTATGACAAAGCGTCCATAAAAACATTGTTTATGTATGCATAAGCCTTTTTCTTGCCTATAAGTCGTACGAATCATCATTCTAACAAAGGAAAGTGATGTGCTGGAAAAAAAAGAACAGAATTACTTCTATGATTTACTATGTCAATAGAGGTAAAAAAAATTAAAATGTACCACTGCAGATTGTTTGCGGCCCATTTGCACAAAATGTATGTGTGTGTTAGTATTTAGACTAGAAAGACTGGCCAGATTATTTCTCACCAGCAAGGGGTGTTGTCTTTATGTGTCCCTGCTGCGATTGTGACTAAATCACCCACTGATAGGAAGAATCTGCATTTTGTCTATGGATAAAAATTTACAAATAATTAAATAATGAATTTTTTTGCACATGCCCTAGTTCATATGACGAAACACTCACACATAATGTTTAAAAACTACCACTTAGCCACATGACTAAAGTTATCACCCGAATTAGGAAATACACAAACCAACACAAACAAACCTCCTCAGTGCCCATATTAAACTGTAGACTGTATGCCTGCACACACACGGTACAGTTGCTGAGATTGGACAAACATTCTCGGTCCTCTTGGCTACAATAAAACGTGGAAAGATGAATTGTAGTCGAACTCACTAAGATTCACAGTAGGAACATTAGTTATAAGAATATGATTACAAGTGTACAGAAAGGTACTTAAATCTAGACATGTCTAGTGATTTAATTCTTGAATTGAAAATTGTCTTACTCCTGAAGGTTCTCCCAGGCATCTTGTGTAAGTATGGCAGGAATCTGTACTACTCCGTCAGATAGAAAGAGCAACCCTAGTGGACACTCTATTCCCTGAGCTTGAGACTCTGAGATCTGCCCCACCTGCAGAAACAGTATGGATGTTATTGTGGGTCAATGTAACCTGATAAAAAGCAGATAATAAGGAATATAAAGACAGTGTCCTTACCCCAACAACATGAGCTTTCAGCCGTCCTATCCTGGTCTCCTGCTCTGTACCATGGCTGCAGATTAACCTCTCAATCCAAGGCTCAAACTTGGTTGTGCTGTCTCGAGGCATGTTGATAATACTAGTATACCCAGTAGAAAACGTTAGCAAGCTATACAGGTTAGTTAGCCAGTTGATTTTAAATACGGAATGGCAGCCAGTTAAACCAATCAAGGCGAGGCAGTTATGTTAGTTAAGATTCCAAGAAACGTTACGCCAGTCAAGATTTAAAGCCACGCGGAAAACAGGGAAGTAACTCAAAACAAAAACGTACATCTGCAGTTTTTTTGTTGTTGCTATTGCTGTTTAACAACTGGATGTAACGTTATCTAAACAAAGCCAGTTACCATATTTAGTGGGTCCGTTGAAAGGTGCTTGATTATTTTTCTTCCGTATTAAAACATTTCCATAACTTTATGGTTCCTACCGAAGTCCCACATCCCACATCTCTCGAAACCCTGATTTGGATTATTATGCCATTATTTCGGTGGTTCAGTAACAGTTTGATTAGGATTGTAAAGTTTCAATAACCCTGGTCAGTAATATTACATATTAGGTAAAACGGCATAATATGATGAGTGATTGGCTATTGTAAAAATATTCCATTGCTCTGATTGCAAGTTTAGTTAGTAATAGTAATAGGCATGCATACACATCTTTTAAAATCACTTTACAAACTTTAAAAAAACACTATACTTTGTCGAGTTCATATTCTTCTACCAGCAAATGGATGGGAAACATTGATTTGGTACTGTAAAGAAGATAAACTCAATATTACAGATGCAATACTCCATTTAATAATCATTAATATGTATATGTCTCAAATCTATCTACTGTAAACATATTTCACCACAGAAGTTGTCAGTTGACAGTACAATCACGAGGCAATGCAAAGTTAAAACATTTTTACAAAAGACCCAAGAAAAGTAAGGACAAAGACAATGTGCTCAATCAGTCAACTTATGTCATACATAGAAGGTCGGAACGCTTTCCCTCTGTACTGTGCTGCTGAGATGTGGTCCCTGTACTGAGTCCTGTCTTGGACTATGCCTCTTTGTCTTTTACTAGGCCTCTCCAGTCCCTGTCACAGTGTTTGGTCCCTCATTCATATCATGCTCATTCTTCTCTTCCTCGGTTTTTGACTCTTTTTCGTCAATGGAGGGGGACCCTTTCTGTCTACCTTTATCCTCTGTGCCCTCCTCCATTAAATATATCTTATCCTCATCTATTGTTCTTGGGTTCACACCCTGTGCGTACTCTATGATTCCGTTATCAACCCTCTTCAAGTCGCCATCATTCCCTGCTACTCCATTGTTGACCTCTACAGATATCTCATTGGTTTCTTTCTCTGTGTGTTTCTTCTGTTCCAAATTCTTCCTTGCGTCATATGTCTTTTCATCTTGGTCATATTTTTCAAATATTTCATCCTCTTTGTCTGCAGATGGAAAGAAGGATTGTAAGCCGATCAATTAATAAATCAAGCAGGCATAAAAATACGCACACACACACAAACACACTGAAGTATTACCTCTTTGCTTATCTATAGACAGTGCAGAGTCAGGGGTTGGTTGCTCTTCTGGTGTAGGTTGTAAGGTTTGGGGTGTGGTTGGGCTTGCAGAGTTAGTAGTGATTTGGCTGGTAGATTCAGAGTGAGTCAGGCCATGGAAGATGCTGGTAGAGTTGGTTGGGTTGGGGCTAGTAGTGAGGGCTGCAATGTTAGGGGTGAAAGTAACAGTGGAATGGCTTGCAACAGGGGCGGTAGTGGGTATGGAACATGTAGTAGTGATGGGAGTCATTTTGTCAGTCAGCAAAAGACTAGCATTGTGAATAGGAGAGGAAGTACAGATGGAATTCACAGAATCAATTACTTTTGGGCTGGTGCTGTTTGTGGTGATCAGAGAAGTTGAGTCTAAAGTCAAGAGGGTACCCGAAGCAGGGCTAACTTTGCTGGTAGAGAGTGTCAGGTCAGTGGGGAAGACAATGGAGATGTGAGATTGGGTAGAATTGGAAGCACCATTAGAGCTAGTGATATAAGTTGTTATGTCAGTGGATGACTTTGGGTTAGGAGAGGCTGATGGGATTGGAATGAAAGATGTAGAATTGCTGTTACTGGTTGTAGAATTAGTTGTAGAAGAGGCTACAGAGGTGCCAGTAAGGGTGGTACAGGCACCGTCCGTTGGAGTTGTTGTGGGAATGAGGCAGGGGAACAATGCATCAGTAGGCAGGGCAGTAGTTGAAAGGGTATCAGGGCATGAACTAGCGAGTACAACGACCATCTCGGAGTTAGTCATATACGAGGAAGAAGGACTGGGGGTAACGGACTCAGTGGAGTCAGTTTGTCCATGGTCGGTGATTATTTTGGTAGCTGATATTGTTATAGATGGCATAGATGAGTTGAAGACTGGGAGGACAGGGCAGTGGATGGCAGCTACAAAAGGGGTTGTGTCATTAAGTTGGGTAGTACTGGTTGTAGTAGGACTAGCAGTGCCAGTGCAGGTATCTGAAGTTTCAGTAGTAGACGGGGATATGGTGGAATTAGTGAGGTCAAGGACAGAGTTGATAAAAGTAGACTCAGTGGTGACATGGGCACTGAAGGGTGAAATGGGGGTGCTTGTGACGGCTTCCACAATGGTGGTGGTAGTAGGTGAACTGGAAGCACAGGTAAGATTAGCAGGGATGAGCTCTCCTTCCTCTATTTGGGCTAGCTCTTTCTCAGGGGTGTTGTGCCCTGAAGAAGTGGGGGGTGGACTAAGCTTTATAAAAGGCTTTGGAGGCAAAGTAGGCTTCCCGGCTGACTCGTGGACAGAAACACTGGATCGAATTGGACGCCTTGTATCTAAACAAAGAAGTAAAGTAAGTAATTACCTGTTGTTTTTTTCAGTATTTATTTATGTGCACATCAATACAGGGTTACCTGATGAGGTCGACATAGTCCTGGGCTTCATGAAAGTGGGCGGTGGCTCAGGCCTATTGTCTATAATAGTGCCTTGGACAAAAAGATACATTTCAATTGATGTTCAACTTTAATTTCAAGTTGCTCACTAACTAAAAAGAATAATGAAACATACCTTCAGATTCTGCCTTTTTCATTTCTCCATCTTGATTCTGGAAGAATGAGTTTAGATATTAAGATCATGCACTATTCTCAAGTACACATACACAATGCTTACACACATGCAAACAGATAACATACATGGGTCTCCCCTGGAGGTGGTTTAGACACACCAATACGTTGAAGCATGAGGTGGAGCTTCTGCTCAAAGCTGTGTTGGCCATCAGAGGGGTTTTTCTGGGGAAAAGGAAAGTAGTAATGAGGGACATCTGTTTTTAACTGCTTTTAAAATCTACTCTAATAGATTCTCTCTCTGTTCTATTTGACGCTCTACGGTAACACTTACCTTCCCAGCACTCTTGGTGATGCCGGTACCAGCAGTTGCAGAACCCGAAAGCAGAATCAGTGACTGAGACTTCCCATCTCTGAGAGCACGACGTGGTGGCACTGCCTCAACTCTTAGTGGAGTAAGACCAGTAGTGGAAGTCTCTTGCACAACTGATTCTCCTGTGACAGCACTGTTGTCCTCTTTTTCTTTTCCCTTTTCACTTTCATTTTCTTTTACTTTGTCCTTGTCTTTCTCGGCTTTTGCAGCTTCTCTGAGCGGTCGAATGAGATCAGCGATGGAGGTCTTTTTGGCCCGCCCTTCATGGCTAGTGTCTGACTTAACACCTCGTCTCTTTTTGATGGTGAAGAACTCACCAAGCCTCCTCCTAAGGGTTCTAGATGGGGGCTGGCATGGAACAGAGCTGGCAAATGCCACTTCCTCCACTGTAATGGGTGGTTCCTCATCCTGGTCTTTCCTGTTGAATGTCAGAATAATAGTTAATACTTGAATGTACAGCGAAAAAGCACAAGTACAGAGTTTTTATGGAAGGGACGGATACTCACAGGGCATCGACAGGAAGGACTCTCTTAGTAAAGAACTCTTCCACTCCTTCATCCACTCGCCCCATAAGTTCAGGAACCTCATTTTCAATGTCTATAATTGTTTCCTGGATAATACATTAAATATGGAAATACACACAAAACATATATTAAAATAAAATTATAAAGATTTAATTTGTCCACATAAACAATCAAATGATCAAGGTATAATTTGTCCTAATGGATGCTTAAAAAGTGAAAGGAGTTTTGATTGCTGAAACGATTTTTTGACTCAATAAGATACTACTCCGTCATATAGCTTTCAGCCTTGCACATAGGAAAATATAAACCTTTAAATATCAGTCTTTTGAATTAAGACATCCCTGGTAAAAAGTTACCCAAGATTTTTTAGATTTTCTTTTCCGCAATCCGCAACCCCATCAATGCTGATACAGCATTCACATAGTTTAATGTCAACAGCAAGAAAGGCAATAGACTGACAAAAAAACCATTAAGTCTTGATGATGATGTCATGTCTTGTGGAAGTCAGCTTGATAATATTAATCAGAATCCTGTTAAGTCTTTCACCTGAGCGTGCAGCTCAATGACAGCCGGTCCACCACAGTAGACAATGGATATGGTTAAGGTGAAAGAGCTAATGTATGAGTTCTTGACACACACACACACACACACATATCTACTCCATAGGCAGAAAGCAAGGACACGATCCACAAACAGGTACATAATGTAACACTAAATATACTCATAGACTAGATAAATTAATTTTGTTGCAGTCAAAAATTTCAAACATGTTATACTAGTAGATGTATAGTCATGGGATTGCCCTTTCCAAAATAGAACCAGGTATCCCTCTCCATCTTTCTCCTTCCCTTCCCCCTGCCTGTCTATACCCCATCACATATCCCCTTCTCTTTCTCTCCTCCATTATGTATCAAATCCACACTCGCTCAACCCATCATTATTCCATCTCTTCTTTCTCCCAGTACCTGTGGTCTGCTTGGGCGGTGGTTCTGGATTTGTCTATGAGGTCTTGGTCTGCTACGGGTGTAGTGTCTGAGGGCTGGCCCGCCCAATGGCAGCTCCATAGGGCAGACACGGCACTCGGTTGTCGTGGTGCTCCGTTGCCGAGGCACCGTTGCTAAGAGCATAAGGAGCAGCAGTCTCTAATGCCTGGACTAAAGTGGGAGGAGCTTGGTTGGCTAGACTGACAGACGTGACAACCGTGGGCCTCGCCTTTCTACTCCCTCCTCCCCTCAGACAAAAAAACGTGAGAAAGAGGGGATGAGTCAACAGTAATTAGGAAGCAGATGAAAAAAATATTGGGGAAAGGTAGATAAAGAGCTATATGCTTGAAATGGAACAGAAACATCAAGGAAAGATAAAATACCTTTACTTTAACAGGACAAAATGTTCAAATATAAATTAATTTATTTTGTGGCAGCTAAGACATTCGAATATAGAGCAAGGCAGGCACAAGCAATGGGGACAGCGCTTAATATTGGATTACAGAAGATGTTAAGATTATGGAGTTACATTTAAAATGATGTTTAAATTTATTACTAATTACAGGCAGTGAGTAGCCCATCTTTCATCTTAATCATCAAATATGACACATTCACACACAAGTCAATACATCAAATAAAAACAAGCCAAAAAAACGGTAGGTTGAACTTTTTTTTTAATGACTGTTCAGTCAAACATTCTTCCTCTCCATTCCCACCCAATCCTAACATTGCCACTGAAACCCCCTCGATAATTTCATTCCATTGATACAAAAGAAAGTCAACCTAAATACAAACAAATTTCATTCTAAAAGCAAGAGAAGGGTATTTTGTCTTTGTTAAAACAGCATAATATTCTGTAAAAGCATAAAATATCATAAGTCATAGAACTCACCCTTACATTGTACCCACT
>JAVQIZ010051573.1:0-29241 GCA_036023535.2 Galaxias brevipinnis
CACTCTGGCAGCACAACTGAATGAGGAGTATCCATTTACCCTCTCTCTCTCTCTCTCTCTCTCTCTCTCTCTCACACACACACACACACACACACACACACACACACACACACACACACACACACACACACACACACCCCTATCAGAGGCACGGGGAGATCCTGCATGCTTATCCCGCTGTCTGACTATGATTTATGATGTCTGGGGCTCAGGGCAGTTCAATGGCCAGCTTCTCCCATCAGAGACAGAGTGACACTATGTGATATTATCCCGTGCAGTAGTCATTCACCCTCCCTTGATGAGGGGCTCCAAGTCTGACCTCTCCAAGGGTTTTATCGACCACCCTTCAAGTCAGAAACATTAAGGTTTCTTTGTTCTCCAGATTGGGCATTCCAGGGACCCATACACAATTGCATACATGCTTAGTCTGCTGCAAAGTGTTTAAGTAGTATAAAACTGATATGAGAATTATTGAATAGCAAAGAATTATAGCCTTTGTGATAGATTTCCTAAACAATATGTATGCTAATACAATACTTCTAGCTAGATATTCATCTACACACCCCATTTATGCTGCATGTTTCAGCTTTCTCTGTGAGGAGTGGAAGGTATTATTGTGGCCATTTTCTATTACTTTTTTTTTTTTTTTACAATGACAGAAAAACTATAAAGCGGGTTTCTGTCTGTGGAAAATAATAAATATAAAACAAAATAAACAAGCGAACCAAAGCACTTCCCCAGCCAGAGAAGACCACCAGATTAAAATGCCCCCTAGAGGAGTTATAATTTCTGTTGGGTGGAATGATTCTGAGCTGCTTCCAAAAGCAGGATGATTCATTCATTCACTGAGCTCCATTTGACTACAAATGGCATTTCCAGCCGCAGCAGTGTGTGCATTGCTTTCCATTAAAATTGCCATCCATTACCTGTCCTACACCTGGGAAATAAAAAAAAAGAACAACTCCTCTGAAGTTGGCTTCACATTTTTTTTGATGGGTACGGTATCGGCATCGCAATCACGTTGTTAATATGTATGTGGTGTAGCTGTGGTAACACTGTCTGAAACCAATTAAAGACAGATGCAGTGTCACATGATTGAACGCATTGGCCGGAGGTTGAAATGGATTCATCCTTTACCGTCTACCTGCTTGAAATGTATCAAGATGAGATACTGTCCGCCCAGGTGTTTTAAGCAGATGATACAGCTAGCCTTTTGCTCATGCCTCTGTTATCAGTATTCCTTTCACAGCAGCCTCCCACAGGCTGTTGGCTGGCAGGGGCATCTCCATTAGCATGCTGGAAGCTCGGGGGACCAGTTCAATCAGAAGGTTGAGGGCACTGTTCGCGGAGTGGAAGTGTCACCTAAAGCCGCCAGTAAGCCATAGGGGGACAAAATTAGTATGGCTGAGGAAATATCAGGTGCCATTTGAAAACCCGGTAGTCCCAAGTAGTTTTACTGGCATGACACCAATGGGATTCAACACATGTTTTAAAGACGATGCAGTTCAACCAACAATTACTGTAATCTTGCAGATTTTTGTTTTGTTTTTCATCTAGGGAACTGGAAATGTAGCTTCTTCAATCGGGTTATTGTTATTGCATTTGCAACTGGTATGACTCCAACCAGCCGGTCGCCATTCTGACCAATATAAGTGGCCATATGAAATGGAGCATGCCTCATATTTAGCTCATATATTCAACAAGTTAGATGGGTGGTTATTTAAAAAGATTGGGGCAGCAAACTAACAACAATTCTGCATCACTATTGTTAAATATTCATCACCCAAGGATCAAGTTCAATGGTCTGCATATGGGAACACACTGAGTAATCTTTATTTTGTTTGTGGACAGGATGTCCTCGACGTCTCCTCGAACTAACTTCCTGTTCTTCCGTCACACACGCAAATCAGATCGATGGCAAGCCTGGAGAGAGGCCAGAGGAGTGACGTTCTCTCTGACTCAAAGCAGAATTTGAATGAGGGTAATCCTTGCCTTGAGCAGACAAAAAAGTAGGAAAATTCTAAGGGCCTGTGACTTAATTGAATTATTATAATATTAGGAACTTAAAATGAGTTAGGTATTAATTATTAGGTATTAATCAGGCCAAACAAATGCAGCTTCAGGCTCAGCAGCCCTGTCTCCCATCCCCATACTCCTACCTATAAACCAGCCCTTGTCCCTGGTGAAGAACGAGGTGAGCAGCATTGTGTTGAATGTCAGTTGGCAAAAAAATATAAATTATTAAATCCTTTTCAATGACAAAACTGTAATTATGAACACTGTAATCCACATAATGGTCATTGTATGAAACAAAAATAGTCTGTATTGAATACTGGACAGTTTGAAGCACTGAGTGACTCAGTCTGTATTAGTGACAGCCAATGTTACAATAATACCTTAAAGTCATATGGCCGAGGTATGTCTCCATGGCTTTGATACAGACTGAAACATGGCCGTTTATTGGTGGTTTAGTAGTGGTGATACCGGTAAGGTAATTTGGGTCAATATTCTTGTTGTCGAGAATGTTACAATTAAAGTGGAATTTAGACTGTAAAAGATGGCCTTAAAACACATTTCTTATAGAGGTCCTTTGCAGTCTTGCATCAATAGTGAATTACAGAATGTTGCATGCATGTCTGCACTGTGTTTTAATTTCACAGCTCACCGTCAGTAAATATTGTACAGTAACTATTGGACTACAAGAGAGTTGCAAGCCTGCAAAGGTAGTTATTTAAATCTTTGAATGGGTCCATTGGGTTCGGGAGGTGTGGTTACAATAATTGCGCAGTTGGCGTGGCCTGGGGTGGTGGGGCCCGATGTGATATATTTTCATGGGGTCCCAAATGCCCTGCCGCGCCCCTGTGTACCTGAGTGCATTACATTTCCCAGATGAGAAGTCACATGGGTTAATCTCAGCATTGTACAATGCTTTCTGAAAAATCATAAGCAGTGGTGACCGTCTAGTACAAAAACTGGAACTGTCTGTATTGATTCCACTTATACCATAATCTCACAAACTAATGGTTTGATTAGTTTTTATGTATTTTTGATTTCGCTTTTGTTATATTAAACAGCACTGGGATTCATTCCGTTAATTAGATAGACTAAACTTTTCCATACTGAGTTTGATACAGACTTACAACTAGGATTTAACATAGAACAAATCTATAAATGACCCTCCCTCTTTCTCTTTTGTGGCGGACCTTTGATCCACCGTCTCCCGGTACCGCTCGACCCTCGGTCTCCTTATCAGATATAGATACCCCCATGTTCACAGCCACCACGCTGCGAGATCACGCTGATTGTATTAAAAACACACAGCGGTGACAGCAGCAAGCATCGGCCCAGTCCCTCAAGACCGGCAGGCTATCTGTCCAGCACACTCAAAAGCAATAAGCGTATATGCGTGTCCCTGTGGCTTCCTCCCTTCCACTCTCCCAGTATGTATTCCTCCCACTGCCCATACCTCCTACCGCGTTCCTCTTAGCCCCCTTCCAGAGACAGACATCACCTCTCACTCCTCCATTACCCCCCCCCTCCTTACATACTCTTTCTTACTCCCTCTATTTCTGTGTCCTCCACCTCAACCCCTCCCTTCCCCTTTTCTGTTAATTGGATGAGCAGTCACAGTTGTGAGGATGATTAATTCCTGTCCAAAGTGGCTCAGCCGCCAAAGATCCCCAACGGAGGTAAGTAATGAATATTAGCGGTGTAAATCCCTCTGCCATTACCCTCGCTTTTGGCCTGTCACGCAAGGACCTCTGAGGGAACTCTACCAGACTGCTTTTGTATTCATGATATATCAAATAAATCTGTCCGTTTATTTATGCATGTGCATAATGATAAGACAGGCATATATTCATCTATGGGTTGGTTTACCAACGAAGAAACCATCAGGCATGATATTACCCTTTCAATCAAAAAAGAGATCACCACGGAGTTGGTGCTTGAACTGTAAGTGGAACCTGTGGAGAGGTATCTGTTCACCAGCAGAAAGGCTGTTTGTTTTATAGGGTGTGGTTCATTGTGTGACGGGCATGCACTGGCACAAGTTTAAAGGTCCAAAGGATTCAAGTGATTTTTATCAAACATTCTTTCAGAAATCGGTGTCTGTTAAGTGCAGTGTATACAAAAAAATTATACAATAAAATATATTAAAACTAGACATAAACTCCAGTTTTATGTCGATACCAGCATATTTGGGGGTAAAATATTAAATATATGATGCATTCAGTTACTGGATGAACAAATGACATTGAAAAGAAACAGACAATACTTTCATCTTCAATTCTCCCATCGTGGAACCATTTGCATCTGCCAAAAGCATATGCTTAAATAAATGAAATTAATTGCCATTGAAAATAAAGCCCTTGAGCCATCAAGCACTTGTTGAGTCCACATTGAACTTGTGTTAGTTCATCCCTCTTAACACAATGAACACCCATCTTTTAAGCGTATAGCCTTTCTGATGGAAATCAGAGGTTCATGATGTCCCGCAGACCCACCATGACCTCTCTCCCTTTTATAGGCTGATTTATGCTTTATGCGAGATACACCTACTCTGTCAAAAGCAGCTAGATTATCTTTCAACCAGACAGGCCTAGGAATAGTAAACAATTGTTTTATTCAAACGGGTACTGATCTGTAGAATAAGGCTGGTTTTCTTAGTAACATTCTGTGTCTACATCTACTGCAATACAAGACATACCGTTTTCAAAACGAATAGACTCCCAGAAGCAAAGTTTTCAAGATTTACATTAAAGTCTACAAAAAAGGCTGTTGTTGATCTATAAGAAAATCACTTTGACTTTAAGGACACATGGATTTGTGGTGTCTGGAGATGATGGGTAGATGTAAATCTATGAAAAATCATATTTAGTGCGTCATGGAGGTACACTGGAAAGGGTGGAAATTCCGTTTCTAAGAAGTCAAGTATAGGTCAATTGATTATTTTTAATCATTTATGCCCCACAAAAAACATAAACCTACGTGTATATTAGTCATAGCTGTTTTAGAAAGGACCTGCCCAGTTTACCTACTAGTCTGCTTGATTTAAAGCAAATTAAGATCGTGACACATTTTATCCACGCTATATAGCTTTGTGCGTAGTACTTTGGTCACGAAGAAGCGACGGGATACGGGGACATTGGAGGGGTGGCTGCAAACCAGGTTAACAGTTTTGCGAACGCATCAAGTGACTTGTACTGAAAGGATAGCATTCCCACAGGTGTAGAGCTCTCTCTGAGGCAACCGACCATTATAGGGGTTCAAGAATATTTCTGTTCACCGGCTCCTTCAGTATTTGTACTTGTAGCAAGCAGTAAAAAACTATCAATTTCACTCGCTATCATATAAAGGCTCTGCTGACAAGTTTCGCACAACAGCTTGCTGCATCATGAAATTACTTTTTCCGCTTGTGATAGCATGTTTTGCTACCGCCCAAGTTTTTTGTGAAGAAATTGGTCCTAAAGAAGAACTTGATTATTGGACAAGTAGTAATCAAATTCAGGTATGTATTCTAGTACCACTGTTCACCCGTGGTATGGTTGTTGCAATATTTAAATTGATGTAATTACTAAATGTATATAATTTCGTTTCTTGCTAATCTTTTTAAAGATTTTGTTGCACTACCCAGTTGTAGCAGTTAGTATTTAATACTTTTTGGTTGTTGGGTTATGGTTTACTCGTCTTGAACGTGCGTAATTACGCATTGTCCAAAGTTTAATTTATCCACACATTAAACAACAAACACACAAGTTTTAAAAAATGTGTAAAGGGTAAATCTCGTTGATTTGTTCTTTTAACGCTAAATATAAATCATATAGCCTTGGTAAAATATGTATTAAATAATTGATTAGGAACGTGGTTCAAAATTAGACTGTTCAAATATCTATACATATAAAATAAATTGTATTTGTAATTTGTGTTATTTCAAATTGTTGTTTTTGTTGTTGTTGCATTTAAGCAACAGTGTGTTGCATAAGGTTTACAGAATATGCTGGGGTGATAAAATCAGTTCGCGGCTATCCTCATTTACATGTAACGCACGTTCGGAATTCGACATTGCGGGTTGGGCGCCTGCCAAATAGCTAAGTGTTTCTTAGGGCTTTCTTCATAACAGACCATTCTTACCAGATACATTATTATTTCTTTATCATGGGTGGCGCACTCAAACTCTCAAACTACTAAGTGACTGCTTGTTAATGTGTGCATCCTTTTGTACACTTGTTTTCCAATGGAAATCTGACTAAGTAAAACCATCACAGAAAATCTAAAATCTAATGGTGTATTTTTAATCACGAGACATTTTACGCAAATGTATAGTTGGCTGCCTTTAATTTGTGCGTTACTGCCAATTGATCTCTCAAGAAAAGCTTACAAAAATGTATGTTTCTTCCTCAGGACGAGTGGCTTTCATCTGATCCGTTCAGAGAAATACTACGGAGAATGACAAGAAAGCCTCGGCCACATCAATTCATTGGCCTCATGGGAAAGCGCTCCTCGGGTAAAAGCATTACAGGCCATCTGAGAGTCGTCATTCTGCTTATCTCCTCTACTCTCACTGTAAACATATGGTCACTTAAGCCAACCAATCTAATGTCAGAATGAAATTGTTTCCAAATGTGCGCAGTTGAGAACTTTTTGCACTAGTTTTATGCAGTACCAAACTTCATCTCCTGACGTTTTGTTTTCTACTTGTTCTTTCAACAGCAAATGCACAGATAACCCGCAAACGTAAGTAAAGTCATTAATCACTAAATATATTTTCTTGCTTATCCTTCTGCATTTGAACTCGTGTTTTATTGGTGGTATTGGGCCAGTAAAAGTAGGCTAGGGGCTAGTGTTCCATATAATGGTTTAGAGGGAGGATTGTTAGTGAGACAAATAATCAGTACTTGGTCCCATCTGTATCTGGGCAGCTGTCTCGCCTATGAATCTGGTGAAACTTTATCATGTTGAGTAGTAAGGGCATGGCAGGGTTTTCACGTTGCAAGGGGTTCCAGGCGTGAAAAATTGGTTCTAACCAGCTGGTCCAATACACTATTAAAATAAATCATGTAAATTCAATTTAGCAGACAGAAAAGTGGCCAGTGTTCAATAATGATATTGGCATTGCTACAAGGGTGACCGCCAGTGGTGAACATAAAAAGACAAAGTCTTCACATGTTTTAATTAAATCGTCACCCACACAGCTATTAGCGTTTTTTGAGGGATTTAAAAAAAATACTTGTCACTGAAAACCACCTTGTCATATAGGCGTTAGTCAGTGTGAGGTATGGAAGGAAATGCAAAAGCTTATGTGTCTGAACAAAAGATGTGGGACAGAAGAATTAGAAGGCATTTTCAGTCAAGTAGATGTTCTAAATGACTTCCCTGTTCAGTGGTGCAGTGCAGTGTAGGTAAATGTGTGTAGTTTATACGCATAGCTGGAGAACTTATGCAGGCATCACTGTAAATTACTCATCATTAGAACGGAGTAAAACTGCTGTGATCAATGCCTCAAGGACATTTAGGAATTGAATAGTGAAACCTCATAATGGGAAGATATGTCCTTCTCCCCAAATAAAAAAAGGACTAAATTATGAAACACAGCTACCCTCACATGGGAAGTAAAAACGGAGAAGGGTCCCTTTAAAACCAAGGACTATTCCTTAATATAATTCTAAGATAATGAGCAGGTAATTTATGTAAATTGATAACAGTTTACCCCATCAACTTAATCTCAGGGTGCACTGGAGATTCCTATCGCGTATATTCCAGGGAATCCCATTAAAGTTGTAAAAAGCCTTCCCCAAATCCCCCACGCTCATTGGGCCATCACATTACGTTTCTATAGATTGACAGGGCGCCAGTCAGTCGGTGACATCACCACCACCATGACATTCTGCACATGTGCAGTGTACACTCGTACTCTCCCAGAAGTGAGTCCATCAAAAAGCGTAATGGCTGTCACTTAGTGGGGGGCCCAAGGACACCCTGCCCTTCAGCTAGCGCAACTCCATCCACTGCAGGCCATTTGTCTGGCCCCCTGCTCCGTGTTCTCCATTCATGTTGCACACTTCTGTTTTCCAGGGCATAAAATCAACTCCTTTGTTGGACTGATGGGCAAAAGGAGCCAAGAGGAACCAGGTAATGTATACGCTCTCTCTCTTTGAGCCTACAATCTTTGGAGACATGATATAAAAGTAGGCCTATTTGGCAACGCCACTCTTTGGCACCTCCCTTTGTGTAAAGCCAATCTGCGGTACAACAGGCTAATAGGGTAACTGACTATAGCAAGGCCAGTAGAGAAGAAATGGCTAGTGATAGTACAGTGACTACTTAAGGGTAACTCTTTTGATGTGCACACTTCCTCCCTGAATGCAGAATCATATGAGTGGAGCACAGTACAGAACTCGGACCATCGCCGCTAACCTGTCTGCTTCTCATCCAGTCTTATTCCATGGGAGTTGAGGGGCAACCTGATGATGGATTTGTTTTTTCCCTTCTCCAAACCTGTAGTTGAAAGTCTAATTACATTTTGGTTTTCACATTGTAGTGATGTAGCAGTACTGTGTCAATTCCATTTATCCTGGGAGAAGGGCGGTGCAATGTGACAATAATAGACCGTCCACGCATAGTCACATTTTAATGTCTGTCACCCGTATTAGACTTGTTTGGAATGTACCAGAGAAACTATTGTTGTTGTGGACCATTAAAGCAAAGCTCTACCCCAGGGTATGTAGAAAATTGCACTGCCAATCTCACTGTATAGTGCCTCATAACTGTTAAACCACAACCGATTGTGTTGTAAATATACACAACCTCTGATACAGACACCAGGCCATGTCTTCATTTCAAGTCCCTTTTTAATTCTGCTGTTTAAAACCAAGACCTATGGTGTGATCTGACAAAATACTTGTGTGTAATAGTGGCTCAATATACATTAAAACTATTTTCTTTATTGGTGGAACTTCAATTTCTTATTTTCACCCATGCTTTTGTTATAGCGAAGGATACAATAATTAAGTCGTAGGTAGTTTTCCTCTATATCTATTTATGACACGAGTGCACTCTACCTGTAGTACAATGGAAGCACACCCTGTCTCAAACCTAAGAGCCTACAAACTAAAAAAAGGGCAGTATCAGTCCTTAGATTACACAAATAATCCAATATTTTCAATATCTAAACAAAATAACCAAAGACATAACTCATATATAGTCATGGTTTGGCAGTTAATAAGAAAGAAGCAGAAACTTGAACATGACAATCGGCAAAGTTATGGTTGTTTACTCTGGGTATATTTCACACACTTTGTTTCAATTGTCTCACTCTCACACCATACAATGATTTCCATGCCATTCGACAACAATGTCCTGATTTCATTCCTCTTAAAATGTGTTGTTTCAAGCAACTGGCCTTGCAGTTCAAAAAATCCATTCGCACACTTCAAACGTCCACTTGCATAGCTGCTTCTACTAAAAATGTGTTTTTAAATGAAAAAGAAATGATAGGACTAAGACAAATAATCCAGCATTAAACAAGGCATGTCCGTTATGCCAGTTCACATGACAGCAACAATAAAGTATACATCACATAAGATACCAGCTGTGTGACAAAGAAAAATGCAAAAATGTTGTACTACATAAATCAAGTAATTCAACGAATGTGGTTTAAGGAGGTTAATTGATAAAAGGCCATTAAACTGCACATTGTCTGTAAACATGTGTATATACAGTACAATTATAACACAGGAAAGCTGAAATGATGGCAAGAAAATTATTCAAATATTTCTGTAAAATGGCAGTATTGTGCCATATGAACAAGAATAATGTCATATAGAAAGGTCCTAAGAAAAGTCTATCAGATTTGTGATGTGTTCTTAAAACGCAGAATATTTTGCATGTGTTCTTATAATGGAGGGGGGAAAGGCTTGCCCAGAGTTATATGAGCTAGACCAGCGCACTGGGGCCATTATTGGAAATAAAGCACTCATGAGTGTGCCATCAGCTGAGCATTTGGACAGAGACGTAGGCCCTGTGTTTCATCTCCTAGGCCAGCTCAAATCTAATGCTTTGTAAAATAATAAAACAATACCAAATGTTATGAATGATTACAAATATTATTGTACTTTAATATCGTATAATATTATAACTAGAATTTAATAAAGCGTACTAACCATTTATTTTGTGTGCTATTGAATGTGCGTAGATTCTGCTCTTACACAAGAACAAATCACTAATAAGAAAACATTTGTGAATGTCAGAATGTTGGTGAAAACTGCTTAAGTGCATATTAAGAAGATAATTCTTCTGAAGAACGGTTGGTGAATGGGGCGCAATGTGTGTGCTGAGGCACACATGCTAAAAGCAGTCTTCCAACCGACTTGAAATACTACCATTTCCCAAAAAGATCCTTCCATCAGAACCTTTGTCACAGCATTCCCTTGATGCCACGTTTATAACCTAAGACCAACATTTTTTTTGCAGCCCTGCAGCAGTTGACATTCATTTTCATCAGTCATATGAGTAACTACTGTTTATATGAATTACTTAAATACCCCTAAGTTATCTTTAATGCCACTAGTGACTGACAGCTGACCTGAATTACCAACACCAACACAGAGTCCGGAGGACCACTACTCTTTATCGGGCTTGTAGATGGACAGGGTTCTGGCCGAGGGGTCTGTGGCGTCGATCCAGCGGGGCATCCAGTAGTGGGAGAGCCACTCAGCCCGGCCCGGGTAGTGCTTCTCAAACACCTGTCTGAAGTAGTAGGCCTCTTTGCTTCTGGGAGTCAGATGGGGGAACGTCTTGTTGGCCTTCTCTAGCTGGGAGTCATTGACCTATGGGGAAAACGAAGAGGGAAAATCAAATCAGAATTATCTGTAAAGGACAATGTGGTTGGGTTGAATGGTGTGTGTGTGTGTGTGTTCATACCTCAGACTCCAGGTGGTCTTGCAGGCTGCTGTACCAGGACTTCTTGATGGATGTGAGGCCGTCGCTGAAGGCCTCTTTGCGCCTCCAGAGGATATCATCGGGGATCAGGTTGAGCCCTTTGAAGGCGTCCCTGAGCAGGTGTTTCTCCACCCCATTCTGGTTTCAGAATACAGCATTCACAACCGACCCACGGTCTCTTTACAAGACCACATCACATTCCATCTTACAGTGACACCATTTCACAACAACGCACCAAACTGCAACTAGGCCTTTAATTGTTAACAAAAATGTTTCTGGTGCTACTAAAAGTTACTGTATTTTAGAGCCGAGTTCAGATGAGGTAGGTACTACCTCCAACTCATTATTTTTTATCACACCAAGAGTGAGGGAAAGGTTAATCATAATCAAAGCAGAGGCTTGAATCTCTAAAAAGAAATCCGCTGTACTTGTTTTGCTTGTCTGCAATAGAATTGAAATGGAATAGGAATTGGCACTTGAATCTATCATGTAAAAAGGCCCAGAGAGGAGTGTCTCCTTTCAGTCCAACTCAAGGTGAAATAACTAATACACCGTGGAGCAAAGAAACACTTCACGCACCGTGGAGAGGGTCCTAGAAAAAGCTCAGCAGGACATTCTTATTTTCATCTATGCTTACAAAACTCGCTTGTGAATAGAGCCTCAAGAGTCATTGAATTGAAATACCAACCGGATAGTGCTGTGGACACTAACCTTTGGAGTTCTCATGTCCTCAGGCAGGGAGAGGTAGTATGCTGTGAACCTGTGGTCCAGGAAAGGCACCCTGAGTTCCAGACTAGGACAGGTGGAAAGGGTGGAGGAGATTGAATAAAACGGGAAGTACAGTTGGTCACCACCACAATGAAACTAGAACATTACGCTGAATAAAAAGCTAACCCCCAGCCCCCCTACCCATGTGCAGCAGTGGTACGATCCGCACGGAGTACGTCAAACAGGTAGAGCTCCTTCATAAGACGCACACTGTCCTCTGCAGCAGCCTTGGGTGAGGGAGCCTGGACCAGTAACCAGAAATAAACATTAACACCAATGACAGTCGGGTCGCCCTGGCCTATGGCCATCGTGAGGGGTTGGCAAGTGTAACATGCCGTAAGCATTGCTCTAGATGGGACTTGCTTTGTGGAAGTAGATGTATCCTTGGGTGAGCTCGTCTGAGCCCTCCCCAGAGAAGATAACCACGCTGTCCGTTTTCTCGCGGATGTACTTGGACACCAGGTACATACCTACATACAAAGACACACAAAAGAGAACTGAGTCAGTCAAGGAGAGGAGCAAAAAAAAAATGTTTGACACAAAAATAATGCATGCCAAGGGTCCTCCTTATAGCTGGCAGGACCAAGCCGATTGCTTTGTGTGAGGTATTGGCGCCATCTACATGCCAATTTAAGAAGTGCAGCTGTGTGTCTGCATGTCTTTGAACATGAGATTGGGATCTAAATTAACTCTAGTCCAAACCTTTCTGTTTCGGAAACACTTGGAATTTTTTGTGGTCAAACATTACTGGCTACTGTGTATTTGTCCCTTGGCTCGTTGCAGATACACTGGTTTGCTCTATTAACAAACCTGAAGATCACCTGACTACACCCTTCTAATAATGTTTTGAAATAGTGGAGAGGAGAGAAACTTGACAGAAACTCTCGACCGTTAATAACTGTTAGTTACACTGTACTCCATTGTTACTGGCCTCCATGAGGGGAGGGGGGGGGGGCATGTAAAGCCATGTGTTGGTATTCCCAGGGAATTGTGCAGTTACGTGTCTATCCATTGCAACTATTGAAGAACCAACTGAAAAATGTTCCATGATTCCAGCTCAATTCAAATCAAGCAATCAGCAGGAAAAGGAATGTAGCCTTGATTTTGTCCAAACGAGTGAGTCTATTGAGGAGGCTGAAAAGCACAGAGCCGTAATCTACACTGCAGCTGCAGAGCAAAAAAAAGTCAGAGGACCAAGCCAAATGTTGAATACAGAAAGCAGGATCGGCAAGAAGAGTAAAGCACGGTTATTCTCCAAAGCACACAAGTTTGAATGTGCTCGATTAGGAAAAGTTCACATTTGCATTTGGTTGACATTCAAACTCATCTCACCGACAGAGGCGCGAATAGTCGTGATGTCATATGTCTCCAGGTGGAAGATGACGTCTTCGACGGCTTGGATTCCTTCTTCCGCCGTGAAGTTCACTTCATGGTGCTCGCTGCCTATGTGAGCCGCCACCTGTCAACGACAACAATGATCCCCAAACCTGCTATGTTTAAAGCCTTCTTACGGATATGTGTTAATGCTCACTTGTTCCTGTGTAAACACTTAACGTTTGTACACCTTAATTGAAAGTAGTGAGAGAAATTATGTACCTTTCGAGCGGCCAAGATGTCGGGGCTGTCTTCCGCCCCGATGGCATAAGTCTGGATAGGATACTTCAGCTTCTCCTCTTTGGCCAGCTTCACGAGGGTTGCTGCCACCAGGCTGGAGTCCAGACCACCTGGAACATATCATTCATAAGCAATTCCTCCTTCGATGACGATAGCTAGTGAAATATGATAGAAGCCAAGACCAACTGGTACCTGACAAGAGACAGCCAATTCTCCTGTGGGCCATAAGGCGTTTCCTTACGGCGTTCTCAAACAGGGCTCGGATGTTGCCTTTCACCTTCTCCTCGTCAAAACCTAATAAGGTGCATCAGATCTCAATAAGCACTTAGAACCACCCAACCAACTCACCCCCCCCCAAAGAAGAAGCCACATTAAAGATGGCCCTCAAAGCGTCACTATTAAATAAGCAGTTCCCCATGTTCATAACGGAAGGGTACGGTAACAGCCATTCACACAGTGCGCTCCTGAGGTCAGGCTACTTGAGTACCTGAGGGAAGGTCCTCCACACTGTCGTAAATAGCATGACTGGGTTCCTTTGTGCAACAGTGAAACTGATCCATCTGCACGGACTCCACTTTCCCATCCAGCTTCAAGTTAAAGGCCTCAAAGTGGCCCGGGGGAAAAGGAGTAATTTTGGCAGGGGAGGACATTGAGTGTGTGATGTTGGTAAGCCCTGGGAAATAAGACAAACAAGCAAAGATTGGGAGAGAGGATTTAGAGCTTAGGAGAATAGAAAGAGTACAGTTGTTGTGCTTAAATCGAGTGAAAGAATCGGACACTTGGAGGGATAATAAAATACCGCATTACCCTTTGCCTCAGAGCAGACTGCCAGAAATCCATCGTCCGTCAAGAGCTTGAACAAAGGCCGCACACCATAAGTATCCCTCCCAAGGAATACCTTCCTATTAGCAGTGTCTAGCAGGACAAAGGCAAACACACCATCCAGGAGAGAAGCCATTTTGTGGATCCCAAAGCGGTCGTAGAGATGTAGCAAAATCTCACCATCTACTTTAGTCTGATGGTCAAACTCAAACTGCTTTTTGAGCTGGGAGGGGGGTCAAAAGAATGTTGTTACAAATTAGTTGATGACTTCAATTTCCAATCAGTGCAATTTAAATTATTGCATTACAGAAGACCTTTATGAGGTTTGAATCAGTTACAATTTGTTTAAAGACAGCACAGCAACATAGGCCATGAATAACGGCTACTTGCGCCTACCGTAAGGTGGTTGTAAATTTCTCCATTGTAGCACAGCCAAAGAAAGGGGAACTTCTTGACGCGCAAGGGCTGCATGCCGTGAAGCTGGTCCACAATGGCCAGACGGTGAAAGCCAAAGCAACAGTTGGTAAACCCATTCACATTCTCGAACCGAAATGCATCAGGTCCTCTGTGGGCAATTTTCATAGCACTGGTGCATTGAACTGACAAGCACTCGTCACTGCCGAATAAAGCCCATATACCGCACATCTTGACAACTGGAAGAGGGCATATCAATTATTAAATTCAGACAGCATAGCGGGTCATTGCAACAATGTATCACACGTGGCGAAATCTTTGAATATTTTTTGGGGGTCAAGATTGCGTCATGCTAGCCTAGTGTAATACGATTTTACTTTGCATAAATAAAGAGACTTACGGAATAACGATTTTTTAAAAATAATGAGGACAATCAGTTACACCTGATAGCTAAAGATAAGTAAGATCGCAGTTTAAAATAATTAAACAGTAAACACTACTGACAACTCAACGTGCAATGCACGTGGAGTCTACTGTAACCGATTACTGTAACATTGCTGCATCATCTGGCTATCTCCAGTATTCATATAAATAAAGCCGGATAGCGCACGTAACTGAATGTCATACAATGTCTCTTTGAAACCGAATTTGGGAATAAGCCGTTACCTTAATCGATGGATTACCTATTCAGCTGGTGAAACGATGCATTTGTGGACACTACTACTGACGGTATCCCTATCTTCAGGGGCGTGTCTTGCAAGCTTAGTTCGGTTGCATCAGCCAATAACTGAATAGAGAACGCTACGGACCCATAGCTGCAGGTTTTGTAAGCGGTGCATGGAAGTAATGGTTATATAATTATAACGGCAAAACTTTGAATAACGTTGCTTGCGTAAAAATGCGATGTATTTCTGTATACACAATAAGAAGTTTATGGAAACTGATACAAAAAATAGACTAGGAATGCGTCAGCTAAAGGTGGTATTTATTGAAGTTGCATGTTACAAAATCAGACAGGTTGAAGAATGTTTGGAGTGCTTAGTAACAGTCTCAGGAATTAAAGTGAATACAGTTGGAGAAAAATGCATGCAAAAAGCATAGTTAAAAAATCTTCCTTTCAGTTGCATTTATATTCGAAATGAGTAAACCTTTAAATTTACCACCGCGAGATAATGACAATGGACATTGGACGGCCTGCCAATAACATATTTACACGCCTTTTCCATATAGTAAAAAGGCAAAAAAGCAGTGATTAATCTCGCTTACCCCAAAATGCAGTAACCACTTACAACAATAACAAAAACATTGACAAAACAATTGTCATTGAAACAATAGCGTTTCTGATATCAAAAAGTACATGCATGTTGCTCCAACCCTCATGATAAAATAATAGCTTCGCATAGCCAACTGTAAACTGTAAACAGAGGGCTTGCTTATCTAGTCTGCAGTGTTCAGTGCCATCATGCAATATCCGCAATGCAATCAACTGGGGCATTAATACAGGAAATCAAGCCTCAGTTTCGTTTTAAAGCATTACAAATCAAACCATTACACACCAGGTAGAATATTGACACAAGGTTCATACATAAAACAATAATTTTCTTAACAAATAATGTATTGTCTGTAGAATATGCAGTAATAAAAGAAATAAAGCATAAAACACAACAGGCTTACTTGCCATATATCTCAAATACATAGAAGGATCAACACTTTTGGAAATATTTTAAAATATAGCCCTTATGAAGCTATACCCGAAACAATTTCTAAAATACTGTATTGAAATGTCTCTGAAAGTATGGCTTTATTTATATTTCTCACATCCACAAAATTGGTGTCCATAACTAATCATCGTCTAAAAATACACCTGTAAAATATTCAATTTCTTTCACTCTGTATTGCACTTAGTAATCTTAAGTGTCATCGATATTGACAGTCCATGAGAGCAGACCTAGGGTGCGTCTGACTCAGAGGCCGAGCTTACACAGGCCCGTAGCAGGAGTCTGGCTGCCACATGCGGAGGTCCACCAGAATCTGGTTCAGTTTCTGCATCCACAAATTCCTCTCGTCCTTGGTGTCGGCACTAAGCCAGTTTCTGGACAAGCAAAGAAGACAACATGAGGCAAAAGGAGACAGCACACTCCTAATTTGGGTACAGGAGTTGCAGAACTCGTTTAGCGCGAAGCAAGAAAGACTGAAATCCTAACCAGTCGGCCGGGTACTTACTTGGTGACACACATGGTGTTCTGGCACTGGCTGACGAGGGTCTCCCTGTCCTCCTCTCTCTGGGGTCTGACCGTGATGAGCTCAAATGTGTGCGGCCTGGCGCAGAACTCCCGGTTGGCTGGCTCCACCTTGCGGCTGGTGCAGTTGGCCAGGTTGATACGGCCCATTGGGTTCTTAGGGGACACACAGAAAACAAAGTCCATTACAGAAGAGCGCTCAAAAAGAAAATCAACTGTTGACCCACCCAAAGCCATTTTCTGCCTGTACCTTGCGTTTCTCATCATCCGGGTAGGTCCAGTAGGAGATGCAGTATCCTGAGAGGACACACCATCTCCTGTGCCAGGCCCCGAAACCACTGACGTCTTCAAACATAGTCTGGGAAATGACAGGGAGGTTAGCGCCGTTGTTCAAGGTAACGGGTATCATTTGATGGAAGAACAGCCTGGCTAGCATGTCGGTTGCTACTATGAGTGTGGCGGTCTGTGGTGGAGCGTACTGACCAGGAAGCCCTTCTCCTCCACCCTGCAGCCCACCTCACACTGCAGCTTGAGGTGGATGTGGCCCTCTAGAGGACACAGGAAAGGCACCTGCAGAAGAGAGAAAACAACACATGCTCTAGTTAACGGTAGCGATTGCGTTGCCAGTAGCACAACTCTGAAAAGACGCACCACCAAAGTAGGCAGGTTTGTAATGACAAGAACAGGGTTAGTGTTAATCAAATGCAGGCTGTAAATCTGGCTCATTCTCAGATGGAATGTCCAATTGGAAGAATGGCAGTGGATGACTGAAAGGCAAAACATTGGTCTGGAACCCATTACAAATGAAAGTCTTTAAAAAAAAATCAAGCACAACAGATTTTCAGAGGCTGATTAAGATTAGAATGTTAGCAACAAAATAGAATAAGAGAAGACCAAATACAGTGTTAGGCAAAAACCTTCTGTATTGCCCTTTCCCACACAAAGAATGAGAGTGTAAACTAGCCCTGGGGCAAGTAGCAACCTTTTGAAACATTCCACTGAGAAGCTCCATTTCACTGCCTTCATATTTGATCTAAAAGAGAGAGACGAGTGTGTGTGAGTGAATAGCGGAGTGCGAGGCGAACAAAGGGTTCACTGAGAGACAAAGATGGCACAACAGTAGGACAGTGGCATTTCAGCCCTGGCTCAAGCAAACTGTCAACTCCACAACATTCAGTAAGAATTGTGTGTGTGTGTGTGTGTGTGTGTGTGTGAGAACATCAAGTCAGACACAGTGGATACGGAAGGTGAACTCGGGAGATTCTAAATTCAATAGAAACTTTAAGAAAGGTGAATGGGACTATCAGGCATTCAGTTACCTTCTCCAGGGGAAATTTGCTTTTTCCTATAGATGAGAGGGTTAGCTTGTGTGATCCAACGAGGACAAAGTTACTGGTACGAACAGCGTTTGGGCCCCCAGGACTAGCCATGACTGCAAATGGTAGTAGGACGAGGACAACTTGATTAAGAGTGAACATTTACATACATAAACTTTGTATGATAGATGAATTAGCTGACCTAATGTATTCATACATGCACTAAAACAGTCAGCTTTTAAAATGGATGAATAATTTTTAGTTCTTACCAGGAGTTTGGCTACTCTTCTGCAAATTAAGACATGAAAACATAAAAAATCATTAGGATACATTTCAATGCATTAGTCAAAGTCCCCTTAAAGTCCCAGCCTTAAATATCTTTTTGCAATTTTGAGGAAGAATTGTGAAAGAAGACGCTTACAGTGATGGCAAGGAATCTCTTTGGAGTGATGGCCTAGACAAATAGCGAATGAAAAAGATCAGAATCCGTTTCCTTGGCCTTCAGGTAAGCCCTGATACCACAGAGAATGAACTGTGAACAAAGGCGTCTATCAACCACCTCTGCTTCACCCTGTGAGGGGGCCGTGCGCCGTCAGAATATAGTGGCGCTCCGTACAAAGACACCAACAAGTGAAGGGTTTGAAATAGAAACGGTCCATACCGCCATGCACAACTCATGGAACAGATGCGCATGCCTCCAGATAATCTGAACACACACAGCACCTAATCTCAAACGGGTATCAACGAAAGATTGCCTTTTTTCTCATCACGTGAAGAAAAGAAAAGTGGGACAATACCTTGGACTTGTTGGGCTTCTTTCTCTTCTCTGTGGACAGTTCCCGCTTCTGCACCTGAGCAAGTCATTCATCATCAGATTTAAAATAAAACGTGAAAAAAATATATGAATAACCACCATCAAAACAGACTTTAAGGTATTCAAAACACTCACCAGAGAATAGATCTCGATATCGATTTCAAAGTCATTGGATACATCGGACCTGGTGGTAAAAAAGGCAGGAGGCGTTGAGCTCACCATGGTACATGTCTCCTCTCTCATCTTAGGACTGCAGAAGCCAATGAAGGTGACTCACATGGTGAACTTGGTGCTGAAGTTCAGGGCATCTCCACTGAGGGCGTTGCGTGTGCTGGTCAGCGGTGTTGCCACGGTATTCTCAGCACCCGCGCGGATCATCAGGAAGAAGTAATGGTTGGCCGACTCTGCCACAACAAAGAGAGGAACGCTGGTTTCAATCCGAGCCTCAGAGGGGGTAGAATTTAGGGCCGAGTGTAGGTGCATATGGTTCACATGGTCTTTAAAAAGTGGCGCCCCAACCTGGCTTGTTGGCGGTGGAGCAGACGAAGTCGGCCTTGAGAGGCAGCCGCAGCTCCAGCAGGGAGATGGAGCCTTTGGAGGCTGACAGGCCCGTGTCCTCCTGGGCTTTAGAGGCACCTGCAGGGGCCTTCCTCTGGCCAGCGGGGCCCTCCCCCTTCATACGGTCCAGCTCTGCTTTCAGCGCCAACCTTCTCTCCGCTAGAGCAATAGGGAACAACAGTTTAGTTAGAGAGAATGTTGTACTTCTTAAGGATTGAAAAGTCACCACAACCAGTCTTCAGACAGCTTAAGGGAATAACAATGAAACGGTCTGGGACACATTCTATTGCAGTGTACTGTACTATAGAGTGTGTGTGACTCCATACTTGCGATGAGCAGCAGCCTCTCGGCCTCGGCCTCCACCTGGGACCCCTTGCCGTGCTCCTCGTCAGTGCAGCAGTTGAGGGCCTGGCTGGCCTGGTGGATCACCGTCTGCTGCAGGTTCATCTCATTGGTCAGCACCTGCGCCGGCAGAGGTTACTTTGTAAGTGCGGCCATTTTGTGACAACCCGTGAGTTGAATACAGAGACGGTACACGTCTTAAAATTGCTGCGGGTGTCATAAAACCTGGAATGCCGACCATAATTAAGCCTGAATCTATAGCACAACATTTATAAGCCCGAATATTTAGAATGAACAGACAGAAGGTTCCCTAGTCTGTCTGCAGAGTGGACTAACCTTAATCCTCTGCTTGATGCCGGTGTGGCTGGACCCTCTGGGCTCCTCGGCCCGACGGCCCACCACCTCCTCCTTCCTCATCATCACTTGCTTCACCTGGGGCCTCTCAGTCTCCTTCACCCTGATGGAACGGTACGCGTCGATGCTGCAAATGGGACAGGCAGGTGTTAAGTGGGTGACGGATATCTCCACGTGGCAAACACCTGACGGGCACGGGGGGGGGGGGGGGGTGTTTAACCTACCTGTAAGGGAGGCTGTCGCCAGAGGCCTCCACGCTGTCGGAGGACCCGTCGCGGAGCATGCGGGCCCTCTGGAACTTGCAGGGCCTGGACACGCCCTCAGGAGTCCTGCTGCTCTCACAGAACGAGCCGGCTGGGGTGGAAGTCTGGAGAGGGGAGTGCAACAGACATACGCTCGGTTAACATAGGCAATACCTTCGTCAAAAGCTGGTGGTGTGGATTCTTGTTGGCACGAGGTACCCACCATCATGCCCCTCACGGGGCTGCGGACCACGGCCGCCACGGTCTCAGCCAGCGGGGTCAGCAGGGACATGGAGGAGATGTTGAGGGCGTCTTCCTCCTCGCCATCCTCCTCACTCTGCTCCAGAGCCCCGTCGAACAGCTCGTTGATGACGTCAGAGTTGATGCTGTGGTCGACGTTCATCTCGATCTCCCGCACCACCACCTCCTCCTCCTCCGGAGCCTCCTCTGAGGTGTCCTCCACGGAGCTCTTCTCAATGGAGAACTCCACGCGTTTCAGAGGGCTAGAGGTGGAGACTGGAGGGGTGTCCGTCAGGACATGTCCTACAAACAATATTAACAATTAACATAGGCCTGTATTTATGTAACACTTTTGTTACAATGGCAAGCAGTACTGCACTGTAGACTGTGCAAATTGGAGATATTATATTAGATATTAGAAACGCTTTAAACACCATGCATGGGCATTGGCAGTACCTGCAGAGGTGGTATTGGGTGTAGCACTGAAGCTTTCAGCTGAGGGTGCTGTTAAATCCTCCTCCGACAGAGCCTCAACAACCTTTGGCTGCTCAGGTACCTGCTGAGAAACAACGAAATGTTCAGATAGAGAAAGCGTCGCCGCATTCAAAAAAGATCCCATTTAAAACACAGCAATAGCATTTAAAACACGTCAACTGACCGAAGAAGCTACCATTTTTTTCTTTGGGTCGGCCTCCTCATCCTTGCTCTTCCACATGTTGCCCTTCTGGAAGCGGTTACGAATCTGAGCCAGCTCGGACTCACGCTCCTGCAACAAAGACAGGTCGGGTGGAAGTAGATGTCAGACTCTCAAATTAAACCAGAAGACAACTATTATCACACGGCTTTATGATCAAATAATAAAAAAAATAGACTTACCATTTTCTGTTTCTGGGTGAGATCAGCAGTTGCAGTATTGGCGGCCTGTGCCGCTCTGAGCCTCTCCTGGACCAGCTTAGTGCCGGGGGTGACGGCGGCAGTCTTAGCCTGGCCTGGGCCTGCTGCAGGGGAGCTGTGGTTAGAGCGCTCCTGGCAACGCTCCCCAAACCGCTCCAGGAAGGACTTGACACCTATTGGAAAGACACACAGCCAAGATCAGTAACACATACACACTCTAAAGAATGGATAAATAATGTCAAATTGAACACAGGGGAATGTAAGTGCCATAGAAAATAAGCTTGTTCTAATAGGGCACACGTGAATACCTGGGGTGCCAGAAGCGTTGCTTTGATGTTGTTGTGTGGAGTCCTTCGGGATAAACTTTTCCCTGGTCTGGACAACTGAGGCTCCTGTCGCAGAAGGTTTCACTAGGAGCTCTGGCTTCTTGGGGCTGGCAGCAACCTCCACAGCCCTGGAGGAGCCCTGGTTCTTCAGGGGGCTCTGGGACAGAGGGGTGCCTGCAGAGGGGCCAACCTTCTGGGGGCTGGAGGGGAACGCTCTCCCCAAGTTGGAGAGGTTACTCTTCTGAGGGCTGGCTACTGGGGAGGGTAGTCTGGCGGCTGGTTTGGCCTCTGGGACCTCAGTCTTCTTGGGGCTGGGCGGGACAACTCTGCTGGACTTCACTGGACTGTAGACAGGCTGCTAGGAAAAATGCAATAGAAGTGCAATGAATGCAAGCAGGAACATCTTTACATATGACCCCCTTGGACTTAAAATAAAACTTCTGCATCAACTGACAAAATGAAAAACCTCTCAAAAACCTACTATTCCTAGTGTATATCATCGCAGAGCAGTGACTCACCTGACTGCCACCTGGCAGGGGCTTGCTGGAAGTGGTGTGACCGGCGGCAGCATCTCCCTGGGCTGACGGGTGGACCCAGACTTTGGCAGGGGGCTTCTGAGCGCTGTCCCCACGCGTGTTGACGTGGCTGAGGTCGTCCTCCCAGTTACCGATGGTGGCTGCCAGATTGGCCAGCCGACCCTTTCTGCCAATGGGAGCTCCCGAGGATGAGGTGGCGACGGCTGCCTGAGGGGGGACCTCCAGCTGCCTCTCAACCATCACAGGGGACGGAGGGGCGCAGGCTGGGGCCACTTCAGAGGTTGCTAGGAGAAGGTAGATTCAATTCAACCTTAATTCTAATGGCCATTTGTGTCATTTCCACTACAGTGCCAAGCAGGGCTGGATAGTGCTTCCTCAAATATCTGTTAACTATTTCACTGAAGACACAATTGATGTGAATTCTTTAACATAGGCATGGCATTTTAAGTCAGCTGTCCACTATGTTTTTACTGTGCTTACATGGGCTGAGCTACAATAGAAACTAGACAATAGTGTGAGGAAGCAGAAAGACACATTATGCCGCCATATAAAACAAGCACCTACCCCCAGAGTCCCAGTGCTGCCTCTGCTCGGCCAGTCTCTGCAGGCGAGACCTCATGCCCCCGGTGGATGGAGTTGGAGGAGCTTCCTCATGCTGTTCTGTTTTCCTCAGCAGGGCCGGGCTGGCTGGGACCATATCCACATCTCTGCCGGTTTGCTGTGGCTCTGGAGCAGCTGCGGGCACAGCGGGTACCTTCTCTGGTGCTGGAGCCTGGCGGTCTGTCATCACCAGCCTTTGAGTAGGCTGGGCGACCGGGGGCTGTAAAGTGGATCGTACAGACGCTCTCTCCAAGGAGGCCGCAGAGCGGACACTGGAGGGCCCAACCGGGGGCTTTCGGTCTGTCTGGGGGTCTGTCAGGGTGGGGACAACGGAGCAGATCCCAGCTGGCTCCCGGTTCTCCTCTCCGGCAGAGGGCTGGACACTCTCCTCGGAGCATCGCTTCTTGGAGGGAGAGGGCTTGGCAGAGGGATGTGGAGCTGTGGAGGACAAATTGAGAAGTAGTACAGCGTGAACGGGTTTTCAGCTGTCAACCGTCAGACTTACGGAGTGGAAATAGTCTTATCAGGCAGGAAATTCAATCACTTCCTAAACTCTGGGGCACCATCTGAAATAGCTGCCACATTTTAAAGAGGAGAAATGTTTTAATAATGTACAGAAAATAATGTGAATCAATGATGTGTTGATAATATTCTCACAGACAGACGTCATAATTTCACTGCAGAAATCACTACTTAATTTTTATTTAAAAAAGTGCAGACGTTGTTTTAAGATTAAGAAAAAAAGTTGTTTGGAAATAATTGGGATTTTCCTAAAATATCACCGTGTTTCGGCAACAGATTACAAGGTACTCACTTTTTAGCTTCATGAAGTGAATATCACCACCGGAAGCCTTGGCTGGCCTTTGTTAACAAATGTGTGACTGTGTGTCATGAGAGACTGAGAGAGGTTGTGGGGGAGACTCCTAACAGGCAGGTTTTTCATGTCACTAAAGTGCTTGTGAATGAAGTGCTAGTTTAAACCCACCAAAATGGTAGACAACAACATAGCTTTGCGCTCTAGTAGTAATCAGAGCAGACAGATAAGTTGAGTTGACTACCTTTTTCAATGAGTGGTTCGCTGATCATACTGTTGGTCTCAGCCAGTGGCTCCCTGGCCCTCTTGGCCATCTGTCTGTTGGCTGCATTGGGTCTCTCTGCCATTTTCTTCTGCAGGTTCTCCCTGCGTGCACGTGTGCGCTCCAAAAGTTTCTGAAATAAATTTTATAAAGTTTTCAAAGTATTACAATTAGTCATATTCCCAAAATGTAATTACAGCAGCCATATAGTACGATGCAAATTTAGGTAGCCCTATAGTATCATTAAATTACTGAGTTTAGCTAAATATGAACATAGTTTCAATGTTACTAAAATATGTAAATGAATGAAAATGGATGTGGTTCAGCCTTAGCACGTCTATGCCAGATCCCTGGCCTCCCAAGCAAACTGCCAAGCCCTCTGATTCATTGCCTTCTAACTGTGCAAGACCAAACACATTCCTGCTCATGCACTGCAATGTGCAGAACAACGCTTCCAAGTCACACAGAAAAAGCTTGCTAATGTTGTGGGTGTCATTCCAGAGGAATGACCCACACCAGCCGTTTATAGCTCATGGTTACTGGATTTGAACTCTGGAGTTCTATTGGCTGGGAGTGAAAGGTTTTACCAGATGCAAGCCACTAAAGAAACTGGACCTACAGCCACAGAATGAAATTAAACCAGATCACAGAGAAAATGGACATGAAATATATTTTCGTCTAATTTCAGAATATGACTTTTGTCTACATCAAACAAAGTAATTAATTAAATTAAAATCAGACTTAATGCACTCAGTATAAACATGACTCATGCGTTTGTTGATTAAGTTTTGGACAAATTCCAGTCATGCAGTCACGGGCTAAAAAAAAATGTTAGTTCGTTGACGTTGAGGCATGCAATGCCAGTTGTTTCTCCCATGCTGTCAACGTCATTTTTTTTTTCATTCACCTACAAAAAAAGGATTGTAATTGGATTCTAACAAAGTTATAATAGCATCATGGCAAATAGACCATTCTTCGTTGCAATATAGCTCTTTTTTAGATATTAAACATTTTGCCAACGTAACTCACAAAGACAAAAGGCCAAAAACATGCGACAGGAGTGGATCCAGCAGTTAAAAATGTTTTGCTAGCTTAGCATGATTCATGTCATGATTGTTTGTTAACGACGTGGTAACGTTCAGCTAAGTTAACGTTTTCTTGGAAAAATATTGGCAAACTAACTTACCAGCTAGGTAGCTAACTTTATCAACTTATCTATTATTTTCAGAGTTCTTTTTTCTAGCGGTAACTGCAGCTTGATAAATTATGACGTTAGCTAATTTATTTTGCAACGTTAGCTGATCTTAAAATGTGTTCGTGTCTAATTACTTACCTCAGTAAACGGATCCATTCTGGAGAGTCTATTTTGACAAAAAAAAAAAGCGAGTTCCTTATCGAGACCAGTTTTTTATGTCCAAAACTACAGCAAACGTAGATAGCTACTTTGAGCCACTACTGTTCCTACGTGGCGAAACGAATGCTTCTCAGTTTCTCTCCACAAAGTCAGCCTGTTCTATTCAAATTTTGAATTTCAGCGCTTTGATCACTGCGCAGACGCTGACGGTTGGAAGGGAGCATGCTAAGGGCGTGATCTGAAATAAAGTGAGCCTACCAAATGATGATTCATCAGAACAAAAACAATCTTTCTCTTTTGCTACATTCAATGTTTATTGTATTATATATATGTCAATATATTTACTTCAATGTTTATTCAATGTGTCAGAGCGAGAGAGATAGAGAGAGCGCTGAACACCATAGCTCAAATTGTAAAACCAGAATTACTACTAGGCAAACTGTAGAAATGTGGTGTGTTATGATGACATGAATGATTGTGAGGAAGGATCACTATGTGACATGAAAAACACAACAACACAATCTTATGCGTCAAACTGTATTTATACCTACAAATAAATATGCATCATGTAGCACATTTTTTTTATGTATTAGCTACATAAGATACGACCTACCATATATATAAAAGAAAACAAGAAAGGCAATTAGTAAAGAAAACTATTAAACGAACAGTAGAATGCAAGTACAATAATTAAAAATTACATTCAGATTGATGCTTTCAATGCAAATATTTTTGATATTAAGAATATACTACATTTCCCACAAGCACTTTCAAATTCGGAATTACTAGGTATCCTGGGCACCATGGAAACAACTCAGGGCTTTATGTCATTCGCAGTCGATACATCTCCACTTCAGCTCATGCAGAGGACCGTCGGAGGTGTGTCTTTGCTAGCTAGCGACCATCATGGATTGGATTAGTGTTATTTCTATGAATATATGACCACGCTAACTGCCATTATCAAGGCCCGGTAATCGGCTTGCTTGTAGTTAAGCTACCAGACGTTATTTACTAAAGTTGGGTAAAATTATTTCTTAGCCACCTAACGTTAACCTAATTAATTTGTTAATTTCTCAACGTAACTTGGTCCCAGTCTCAGACAAGTCAGAGGATGTTGGATTCAATAAAAGTAACAGGTAACTTTACTAACGTTTTTACCTTCTTGAACTTCTCTAAGGTTGGATATCATTTTAACTTATACGTTGAATCTGTCAAAAATATTTGACCAAAGTTTATCAAGTAACGTTAGTATTGCGGGTAAAATGCATTGTGCTCGCAGTCAGACAAATTCACTAGGAACTAGCCATACGATACATTTATTTTTAATATTTTATATACAGCAAAAGGCCTACTGGATACCGTGAACAATAGTAATTTATAAAGATTTTTCCGTTTTTCACAGCTTGCCTGAATTCTTATACTTAGACTAGAGGATAACAAGTTTTTTTTTTCTTTAGTTTCATGGCTTCCACATCAGTGCTCTTGTGTTAACCAGTAACAATAGTTTGATGTCTCCTGAGGCCATCTTGCCATTTATGCGCTGGCTCTGGAGACATGATGGGAATAATGAGCGCATGATAACTTTGGTGCACATAAAAATTGTGCTTTGGGAATAGGACGTAACGATGCTTTGCTAACGATATCCCATTGCACGGTCCGCATAACCTAACCCAATCAACGTTTCAATAGGAGGCTGTCAATCTGCATTAAATCCTTGAGGGTGTTAGATTGCATCATTGTAAATGAATAATGATGAAAGTGACAGTTGTTTGTGTTACTGTGGGAACAGACCTGCGAAGGCAAACCGTCAGCTGAATAGAGTCCTTTATGCCTTGTTTTCTTTAAGCAGTTAAGTCTGCCTAGGTACAGGCTCCCTTAAGTCTGCATCCAATTAGAATCTAAAATAAGCAGGCTACTGTGCAGTCCTGAGTTTCACGTCTTGACTCATCGCTCATGTAATTGCATGTTTCAGAGATGCTCCATGGGCCAGAGCTGGAGCAATCCCAAAAGTGCATTCTGAGCCCCATGGACAAGTCTGTGAGTCCCAGCCAAGTGTACCTGGAGAAGCTGTCCTCCAGCGTCCTCAAAGACATCTTCATCACTGGGACCAGCAGCTACAATGTGCTTCTTCAGACCGAGGAGGAGAGGCAGAGCCCAAAGCGCTCTCCGTACCGGAGGTCCAAGAGGCCTATGAGGTCCACCTCCACATGCAGCCATCACCATCACGAGGGCCCCCGCCCACCCATCGTCCCCCTCCTGTTCCTGGGTCGGGAGGGGAGTGGTGACACCAAGCACTCGCAGGCCCTCTCGGGGGCCATCACCTGCGGCCCCAAGTCCACGCAGGGCATCACCCTGCTGGGCAGCACCATGGGCCTGTCCCTTCGCCCTGTCGTCCGCGGAAAGAAGCTGTGCCCCGCGCGCTCACCCCACACCAAGTTCCCATCATTCCCCAAAGGCGGGCTCTCACGGGAGGCCGAGAACGCGGCCAAGAAGCAGTGCATCCTCACCGCCATCAAGCCATCCAATGTGGAGAGGGAGAAGCTCAAGTTTTTCAAGTCGGACTTCACCTACAACCCCCAGTTTGAGTACAGCAATCCCGTGGCGCCACTTGTCCTGATTAGGCACAGCAACGCCTCAGACCGCTTCCTCACTCAGGTAAGAGGCGTGAGCCGTTCACCTTTAGGCTTGGCCAAGAAAACCAGAGCTAGCCTCTAGAGTTGGGAGATCTTTAGACAGGGAGTCTGGGGGGTAGTTTTGATCCAGGAGAGAGTCATTGGCAGGTGGAACAGAGAGACTGTCTGCCACAGCGTGCCAAGGACGGGCGCCATGGTACCATGGTTTCCAGACTGTCTGCCTGCCAGCCCTCCTTAGTCTCCCAGGGCTCAGCTTGAGTCAGCCTGGCCACTCCCTGGAAGTTAGGCTGTGGACAGCAACTCTGTTCAACCGGCTCAGACGGATTAGGTCAGAGATAGAGTGCAAAAGAACACACTGGCTTAGATTGATAAGGTAGAGAGAGTGGACACCCCTACCATACAATAGGATTAATGTGGACAAGGTGTCTTTTGCCGTAACTGCTATATGCTCCATCCGGGCAAATGTTCAATACACTACTCTGAATGTGCAAATCCATGAGTGGGCTTGTGTCGTCTAGTAGTCAGGGATTTCATTATCATTATCATTTCATCATCATTGCCTGTTAAGCAAATGCTGTCTGTTATGCAACCCTCACTTGACTTAATGACGGAGGTTACTAGGAAGAAGGGTCTGTTGAAAATAAAGTTGAATGCTTTTAGGTAACCAGCCCGTAGTTGCAGTGTTTACTGCGTTACGCCTATAGCTTATCTAGTTCAATTGTGTGGCCCAGTGTTTCTAGGTCGCTTTGTCTATAAAAAAGCCTGGCCTATGGTGTTTAGTTGCAAGGTGCCTGGGTAACACTAGTACACAGATCATTGTAGGAAAGCATCGCCGGGTCTGCTGCTGAATGAACTCTTCATGAAACCCATTAGAGCCATCCTGGGGTGGAGAATGTGTTGCCGCACGTGCTATCGTGTTTTCGTTCTTTTTCCGTGGGTCTTGTTTTACATGTGGTCATTGCGTGGTGATCGGGTGCCCGTTCTTTAGACCCTGTGTAAGACACCTTTTGTGTGCTACTTAACAAGAGGGACAGGCTATTCAGTTGTAACTAAGATGAGTGTTAAGACGAGTACAAGGTTGACGTTAAACAAAGCAGATCTCCTTATCTGAGCTCTAACCAAGTAAGATGGCTGCACGCTTATATAATTACTCAAAGATG
>JAVQIZ010051584.1:0-15891 GCA_036023535.2 Galaxias brevipinnis
AGAAAGACAAGAAGAGAGAGTGGAGTTTGGATGCTAGGCAGGTCGCGTCTATGGTTGAATCACCTCTCTGCTACCTCTTGTCTTGAGGACTATGTCTGCCCATCTGCCTTCTGTCCTCAAAAGCAAACAAACCGGATACCCCGTGTATTATATGAATATATATTTAAAACAAAGTCACCAAAGCTTTATGAGTAGAAAATCATTGCTATAGATTTTAATCAACAATAGGGCAGGAGGTCACTTTATGGGAACTTGAGAAGGAAATATTAAAATACAAAGCCCCAGTTTAATCAATGGTCAGATGACTCCTTCACATTTATCCACTAGATTGAATGTGCTTTGTTGTGTTGTGTTGTAGTGTCCTGTATTGTATTGGTCTGTATTGTGTTGTGTTGTATTGTAGTGTCCTGTATTGTATTGCATTGGCCTGTATTGTATTGTATTGTAGTGTCCTGTATTGTATTGAATTGTAGTGTCCTGTATTGTATTGTATTGTATTGGCCTGTATTGTATTGTATTGTATTGTATTGTGTTGTATTGTGTTGTAGTGTCCTGTATTGTATTGTATTGTATTGTAGTGTCCTGTATTGTATTGTAGTGTCTTGTAGTGTCTTGTATTGTATTGTATTGTATTGTATTGTAGTGTCTTGTATTGTATTGTAGTGTCTTGTATTGTATTGTAGTGTCCTGTATTGTATTGTATTGTGTTGTGCTGTGTGGTGTTGTGCTGTGTTGTGTTGTACACACCAATTTGTGAATGTATTTTTTCACCAATGCAACTTAATAAAACAAACTGATATATGAATATGTGGTGAATAATCGGACATACAATAAAGGGATTTCTTCCTTCTAGTGTTCGCCACACTTGCACCATGGCTTTACACTATGTTAAGGCTGTCCACTCTCATTCACCATTGTGGGAGCACAATTGTGGTTATCCTAAATACTGGAGGACCCGTGACCAATTCCTTTCTATCTTGACACTGTAGTATAGTTCATTCTGATTGGAATTCCTAACCAGGAAGGTCTATAAAAAATTAAACGGTAGACAGGACCTTTGCTTATGCAGCATTTAAGTGAACAAATAAACCTTACACTGCCGAGCCACAGGCTTCTCTACGCCACAGGGGGAGAGCGCTTGTCACTCAAATGACACAGTGACAGGCAGCGGGCTGCTGTTATGTACAGCGTATGCCTCATTATAAGGACTCACGGTTTCCAAGCTGTTGAGTTGAAGCCTGCGGGCTATAGCTTCGAGGATCTAACTAAAATTAGACCCAGACAAGGTCATGTTCATCTCCCATGCAGGACTAAAAGCTCTGTGGCTCAGTTGCAATGGAAAGGGAGTATATATTAATATAAGAGTGTGCAATGGTGAGTGACCAGTATAAACTAGATTGTTCTGCTATAACTACCATCACTCACATTGATGGTTTGGGGGCTCTAGATTGTTCGGCTATAACTACCATCATTCAGATCGATGGGTTAGGGGCACTGGATTGTTCTGCTATAACTATCATCACTCAGATCGATGGGTTAGGGGCTCTGGATTGTTCTGCTATAACTACCGTCACTCAGATCGATGGGTTAGGGTTTCAGATTGCGCTGCTGGCGAACACAGGACCCTTGGGTTCATGATCGGTGTATGGCGAAGAGGGGAGGGAAACGACAGTCTCGGTTAGCGTGAGGGTCAAAGGTCGATGAATGAAAATGAACACAACACAGACTGTACGCTGTAATAGAAATCTTGTCGTAGCCCTTTGATAAAGAGGTCTCACAAAGGTATGATGCTTAGTTTCTCTGACCACGCCCCCACAGGCTGTGTGTGCACTGAATGTCTTTAACGTCTTTGTTTTGAAATGTTCAGCCTGCCTTCTTCTACAGTTTGAGGGACTTCCGCTTACAGTGCCAGCAGCGTGAGGCTTGTAGTTGGATGTAGTGGGATGTAGTTGGATGTAGTGGAATGTAGTTGGATGTAGTGGAATGTAGTTGGATGTAGTGGAATGTAGTGGGTGTAGTTGGATGTAGTGGAATGTAGTTGGATGTACTGGGATGTAGTGGGGTGTAGTTGGATGTAGTGGGGTGTAGTTGGATGTAGTGGAATGTAGTGGGTTGTAGTGGGTTGTAGTTGGATGTAGTGGAATGTAGTTGGATGTAGTGGGGTGTAGTTGGATGTACTGGGATGTAGTGGAATGTAGTGGGATGTAGTGGAATGTAGTGGGATGTAGTGGGATGTAGTGGGATGTAGTGGGATGTAGTGGAATGTAGTTGGATGTAGTGGAATGTAGTGGGATGTAGTGGGATGTAGTGGGGTGTAGTGGGGTGTAGTGGGGTGTAGTGGAATGTAGTGGGATGTAGTTGCGGAGGTTCATCATAGCCACTTTGTGAGATGCCTGTATGTAAAGAGTGTGATTTATATAATTTCTCATATAAATGAATCAATATGTTTTTATTTAAAAAAAGGATATCCGATTGTAAGTGTAAAGTGCATTGCCATCTTAATTTCGTGTCAGATATCGTTTCATGAGAGAAGGTGTGCCATTTCTCAACTAGTTTATATTTATTTCCGTCACAAAACTCTCGATGAATATCTAGTCTGCCAAAACGGAGTAAATCTGTATCGATTTAAGATATGCAGGCGGCCCGACTTGAACGCGTGTCTGCGGGAGGGAGCTGCTGGGTGCCACATCTTATTCTGGCGGACCGGAAGGACATCGACTCGGTCATAGCCGACCACTGGTAATCTGGAGAGCATCACACGTCTGGCCAAAGCTTTATTTCAAGAGGGGAAGCAACCGATAAGCAAGTGACAGAGATGGCAATCTCAGTAATCCCCAAGCAAAGCCAGGCCTGGTTTGATGCGGTGGCACGCAGGTGAAGATAATGAAGCGAAGGGGAGGAAGGAGAGGAAGAGAGGAGAGGAGAGGGGCGGATATAGAAGACAGACTTATAAACAGATGCGGAGAGATAGAAGTGAAGGACGGGACAAGAAGGAAAAAACGGTACAGATTCAAACTGAGGGCGTGGCGAAAAGGCTGAGGAAGTGGAGAATGAGAAAGTGAAAGAGAATGCGAGAAGCGACAGAACAAGAGAGAGATGGTAAAGAGAGAGAGAAGGTAGGTGAAATAAGAGGTGAGTGAGTAAGAGAGAGGGAGAAAGAGAGAGAGAGAGAGAAAAAGAGATAGCGAGGGATGGGGGTGACAGCTCAGGTTCCTGAATATGTTTTGAATAAGTTTTGCCCTTTACCTAGATGCATAATTCATAAAGCCTAAATCCCGGTGCCTACTCTATCTTGACAGTTTGACCTCACTCACAGTGACTCAGTCACATGACACAGTGGGAATTGTATTCATTGGGAATAGTCTTTCTAAAGGAAGGATGGGTGTCACCGTTTCACTCTGCAAACCACAGACTTCTAACTGTAGTCCCCCAGCTCACAGTATGATTCCATTAAGAAACAACTCAACTCATCTAAATCAGGGAATCCATTTATATGGATCCATTTATATATCCATTTATGGATCCATTTATATTTATATATCCATTGATATGTTGGGACACTGTGGGAGAGAGGAACCATGGTTTGTCGAGAAAAAAAAATTTAATGAATACAAAAGACACACTCCCTTTTGTATTTTGAATCATGAGTGAACATTCTCTTAAGGGCGGGATCTTGTGTTTTGAATCATGAGTGAATATCGTCTTAAGGGCATGCTAAGCAGGAACATCAAACACCTGACTTTCTAAAACAAATGTTTTAATGCGGGACATAATTCATCACACTAAATCGTCGTAAAGGCTCCGCGCTATATGGCAGTCACACAAAATGTCCCCCCAGAGTGAGAATCCCAGCATCCCCACTCCTACAGTGGAGTCACGTCTCCCATAGCGATACATCAGCCACACCTGGAGCAATGCTAATATGATGAGACCATTTCCATGGTGATTTATCAGTCGCAAGGCATCGCTAGCCACCCACATGACATGAATGTGTAAATCATAACACATCTCCTAATTAGGGTGTGCATGGCTCATGTTGCGAAGATGATGAAGTGGATGGGAATAACGGGAAAACCAGGAAGAGAACTCTCTCTCTCTCTCTGCATCAGCGGACCCCGTGCCTGATGTTGTGTAAGTGTACGGAGGCCATACATGGAAGTTGAACTTGACAGCTCAATTATCTAGTCGGGCATACTGTGTCAGACAGGCTCTTGGGTAAACCTACTACATGCAAAGGCATGCACACACGGTATGTGAAGAATAAAGGGGGGGCGGGGGTAGGGGGGGTGTATGTGAGAGGGGATATGTGATGAAGAAGGGGTATGTGAAAATATTTCTAATGCTAGTGACGCCAAAGGAAGGCTTCTAATCACAAGGTGTTTTTTTTTTTTTCAGCTTGGAATAACAGCAATTAATTTACAGGATACACAACACACACCCCCCACACACACACACACACACGCACACACACTATATATGTACATACATGGCTTCTTAGTCTCTCTGTCTCCGTCTCATTCTCTACTTTTCTCTTTTTCTTCCTCTCTCTCTCTCTCTCTCTCTGCATCTCTCTATCTCTCTGCATCTCTGTCTCTCTCTGTCTCTCTCTGTATCTCTCTGCATCTCTGTCTCTCTGTCTCTCTCTCTCTCTCTCTCTCTCTCTTTCTGAATAGTGTCATCAGTAGTGCAGAGCACTGGATCCTCCCATTTTCTCCACCTCTCCCTCGTCTTTCTTCCTCTTCTTTTCTTCCCTCTCTCTTAAACGCTCCCATCTTCCCAGCCCGTCTGAATCCTGATCTAATTACCTTGTGTACGGTATTAAAGTGTTCCCGGAGATGTATGTGGGAGACGAGGGAGCCTCCCACTCCGCCCCGACGCACGAGTCACACCAACTGCTTTGGCTTAGGAGAGATATCACATAGGTTTAATCATTAGACCGGGAAAAGCCTGCAGGACTTTGTCAATTCCCTCTCCACTTCAGAGAGAAAAAGACTAGAAGAGACATATGCCTTTTTTTTTTTTCTTTCTTCCTTTCTCCTCTGGGAGGGAGGGTTGTTAGTGCCACACGGCCGAGATTGGTGTCGGACAGAAATGATCGACGCTGCGGCGAGGGGAGGTTGACGTCTAGCTAGTCAGTGTCCGTGTGGCTTGTAAGTCTCACGGGAGCAGACAGCTTCCGTATGACGTCCCCTACCTCATCCCATCAGATGCAAACGCTTTACCTCATCCCATCAGATGAACTACAAACGCTTTACCGCAGCCCATCAGATGACCTACAAACGCTTTACCTAATCCCATCAGATGACCTACAAACGCTTTACCTCATCCCATCAGATGACCTACAAACGCTTTACCTAATCCCATGTGATGAACTACAAACGCTTTACCGCATTCCATCAGATGAACTACAAATGCTTTATTGCATTCCATCAGATGAACTACAAACGCTTTATTGCATTCCATCAGATGAACTACAAATGCTTTACCTCTTCAAGGTCTTCTCCACAAAGCCTGAGTGTCAGATGTGACCTAAATCATAGTGACGGAGATAATCACAAAGTCACGTTCCAATGTACGACCTCGAAGGTGACCTTATGAATATGAGGTCCTATAATGGCATGGAAACCTTTCCATAATGGGCCTATCATAAAAAAAGAACTACAAATCCCATCAATCTATGGAGTGTTCTATGAGTCTACGTAAAGGGGATGAGTACTGAACCTCCTCGTGTCGTCGTTCAGGTTAATAATCGCCTCACTTATCTGCACACAGTTATTGCGTCAATACACTTACCTCCGTTAAAGCCACACGCACTCACACACACACACACACACACACACACACACTACGCCACTGAGCCTATGAGTGCAACAGCAGTCAAAGGGGTTGATCGATAGGTAATCCCTGTCCCTGATAGCGCTAGATACGGCCTTAAAAGGTCATTGAACCCTGCGGTGAAATGCCACAGGGGAATAAAGTAACGACAACCATCCATCTGGCAGCGGGCCACGAGCTGGCTTGTAAGAGGGGCGGGGAGGAGGAGAAGGAACTACTACTACGGTGGTGAGTGGAACCCGGAAGCTCCAGCGTCTCCTTATGAGCCCCCATGTGGGTTCTAGAACAGCTGTGTCACAAAAGGCAGTGGCGTTCTGTTCTATCCCTCACTCTGTCAGGGTTCCTTCCACGTGGCAACAGATGACAGCGGCATCCTCTCCGGTTTCCAATTACATCTAGGAACTCAATTACCCATGCTGCCGAGCACAAATGGCGGCACTCTGCTTCCCACTGGAGCTTGCTTGCTGCTTTGAAAAAATGATCAGCATTCATTGCCATTTCCCTTTTGTATTACATTTTTGTAGCAGGAAATGCCCCTAAATAAGACATAATTCATAAGTAGCAAAACTCAATTTTCCTGTAATGGCATGGGTGCCCGACTCTTTTTTATTTCTGTTAGTGAATATGATTCTCAATCTAGGGGAATTTCTCTCTCTCTCTCTCTCTCTCTCTCTCTCTCTCTCTATATATATATATATATGGCCGTACAATCGATAGCCAGCCTTTCACTCTTTCTTTCCATTTTGTCCCCCTCTTTCCCCTGCGTTTAGTAAAGGCGTGAGGGGAGAGAGAGAGAGAGAGAGAGAGGGGCAGAGTGTAATCTGTGGGCCGATAGGGCTGCTGGACACCGTCGCCAGGAGTAATGGCTTTCAGCTTGTGGTCTCTGATGACTTGGGCTTTCTCTGTGGCCAATTAAAACACTCGGTGAGAGCCCCGCTGTGGCTTCTGATTGGGAGAGAGTCCACCTGTGCCCCGCTTAGGTGAGAATCAATTGGCTCCCGCGGTTGGCTGTCTCTTTTTTGATCCTTGACTCTCTTGTCCTATAAATCATTTTTCTAACGGCTGAGCCCTTTGACCCAGAGCAATCTGGAGATTCCACTTAGGGATGGATTACATGGTGAGCTGAGCGTTACACGTTAAATATGATTTCAAGATGACTTGTGGGTAGATAACTTCTATATGCGTTTGTGTGTGTGTGTGTGTGTGTGTGTGTGTGTGTGTGTGTGTGTGTGTGTGTGTGTGTGTTTGTATCATCTGGAATAAGTGTCATTGTCACGTTTAGAATAGGATAAACAATCTCAAAGCCCATTTTGAACAAACAGCATGATACTCCACTGTGTTATATTACAGCAATACAGCACAATGCATCCAATTATGTCACAGTAAAACGCTATTTATGGTATAACACATATTATATTCAATACAACTGTCTACAAACAATTCTAATACTAATAATGTTCACTTATTGAATGTGTTTTATCATTGTGACTGTCCACAATTCTTTCTCTTCTCTGTATTCATCCTATAGAGAAAGCAACATGTACAGTTCAAACTCATCCTCCGTTCAGTACGGCACTGTGCTTTGATCTGTGGAGACATCTTAGTTAAGAGAAGATATACTCTCATTTCGGACTAGTCACGGGGAGTCGACGAGAGGGGGGTCGGACCCTACTATCCGGTCCGATCAGACAGAATCACTCTCATCGTCTACTAGAAAATGTTCTGTTCAATAATCCTTAGCAAGGAAAGTCCCTGAACTCCCCATGGCCCCCGGATTCCCTCCTAACGACAGCCCACACTCCTAAACCGATGCTAGTGTTCCCGGCTCTCCACACACACACACACGAGGACTCTTTCCAAGTATAAGCGGTTCCCTTTTCCAAATCTCCTCCTCCCCCGTCTTAAAACGAAATCTGACTGCCAGCAAGGCTTAGCTAATTCATGCGCCACCATGACTAAAATCATCTACATTAAAGTAAAGGTCCCTTCCAGTCAACCGTTGCTGTTATTGCATCTATGCCTCTTTGTTAAGGTTAGTGTCTATGACATGATACAGTGTCTCCGACTAGATTAATTTCGCAGAGCAATAGGCTACTGGCTAATCAATGCGTTGTGACCCCATCTCATGCATATGAGGTCATTGAACATTGAACCCTGGGAATAGACCAGGAAACATGTTAAACCCTGGCTGGCTTGCAAAGTCATGTGGATAAAAGTTTTATAATCCAGTCACATGTTGCAGCCGTTTGTATAATCAACTGTATTATTCGGTATTTGACCTCTGAACTTGACAATGGTGGAAAATGAATGGAAAACAAACCACTACTTATCCTTCACCCAAGGCAGTAAAGTAGTCTTGGCACAGAGAAGATCCCAAAATCAATTATTCAAAAAGGGATTCTTGTTGATTGAACTTGCTCACCTAACCCATGGGTCATATTTGTCTTGCATATAATAATCTAATTGACAGTTTGAGAGAAGATAATGGCTTGAACTAATACATTGACCTATTGTCTTCATAGTTATAATAATGAAACAAGGATCTTTTCATCTTAATACTTATGAAGATTTATTTTTGTCTTATTTTAAAGACTGCTTTCAAAATAATTTTATTGTGTTCGATCGCAGACCACATCATTGTTTGGAAGATCATTTTCAATAGACTTTTTTTATGAATTTGTATCTTTCTTCTCTGGAAACCAATTATTCCGAACCATTGATTGATTTAGATCAAAAGCATACCCCTCGTTTCAGTCTCACACACACACACACACACACACACACACACACACACACACAGAGAGAGTGGGAACAAAGAACATGCGTGAATGATTTGGCTCACATACACACACAAACATGGGCCTACTGCTTGTTTTAACTGAACAAAGATTGGCATGATTTTGTTGTATGTGCTCAGCATAATTTAAAGGTTCAAAAGAGTTAATTGAAGCGCGCGGGTTGAGTAGAGATAGGTTACCAGCAAGTGTTTGGGCAATTCATCTTGTGAAAGTGGAATTTAATTAGGTATGTAAAGCAGCCAAACAAATTAGTTCGTATAACTTAGCGGGAACACCACCAATAGCAAGGAAGTTTGAAAAATTCTCTAATCAATTAATACATTTCCATGATTGACACAGCAGTTCAGGAATGCTACAGCTGACCTCCATGTATTTCTGTAAGTTGTAAGATAATATTTTCATCTCAAAGTTTCGAAAAAGATGAATGAACAAAATAACAAAACAAAAACTACTCGTTATGTGAATGGTTTGCTTACTTAAAAGAGTAAACAACACCATATTCAAAAGTAAACAAAATGAAGGACGTGTTTTACCTAGTCCCTTTTGTGCTGTTTTTATTTCGCCTTAACGCTGGCATTAGTTTTGGTTATTGATAACACTGCGCCAGCTAGGTCTTGTATCTAAACCATCTCTATCCTATTTTCTACACAGCTTACCTTTCGGTTCCATTATGGAAATATAATCAATGACCCAAACTTGCCCAGGCACCAATGATGTGTCTAATAGGTTGGGAAGACTATTATCGTGTCTGCACAGATGTTCTTGGCAAGTGGCTTTGCTGATGTGACGGGTTGATAGGGTTTTAATACGGAGACGGATTCCGTTCCCACTCCATCACCTCTCTGAACTAGACCGACTCAATCTGGGGAAATAAGATTTCTCCACGGCTTTTTGCTTCCTCGGTCTGTTTACCATTAAAGTATTTTCGGAGGGGTAGAATTTATATTCAGCTGCGTTGCCAGACGCGCCAGCTCGCGTGGCTCGGCTTACTTAATATTTCACCCATACCTTGAGGAATACCGCTTCATCAACACACAAAATAACAACACTTGTCCTGTTCTTCCTTTGTTGCGTACACGTAACCGAGCCGACATGCACTCACCGCGAGCACAGACACAACCTCGGAACACACGCACAAAGAGAGAAAGAAAATATAGAAAAATAAATGTGCACACTTTTTCCACTTTCTTTTTTTGTATATTTCATGCACTCCCTTTTTTTTTTGGGTCTCTCCTTGCTTTCTCTGTCTTTAAGTCGCAATTGCCATGCATCTCTCACTTCCTGCACCTGTCCTCCTCATTCTGCTCCTTCCGTTCTTTGTCTTCAGAGGGAACTCGCCTCAGTTGCACCAAAAACTAGGGTCTAAATGCTGGCGCAAGCACTTTGTACTTAAATGGCAATAAAGTGGGTCAGGAAAATACAAAAGGTCCATTTCTGCTGCATAACCTGTTTGGCTTTAGGGGCCAAGAGATTAAATCTCCCTTGACAGTAAGAGTGAAAATCAATGGACGGTTTGGATGTCAAACTCAATGAATCCCAGCTCGATACTGTAAGATACAAGGAGATCAATATATCCCTACCTCTGAACTTAGCCTATAATCACCGAGCATCCAGATTCTGAAACATTTTCATAATCAGTTTCAGAAGAAAAAAGAAAAACAAATTCAGCCAAAGAGGTGGAGAATAATACTTGCATCATCAAATCTGAATCTGGTCAATTCTCATAAAAAAAAGAAGTGGAAAGAGCAAAGTGCTGACTGGTGAAACTCTTCGTTAAACGCCCTGTCCGTAGCTACCTGCTCCCTCTATAGGTGACCACGAGCATTGCAGCTGAAAGAACGCAACCTGCTTCTCTGCTTCAAGTTCGTCATAATATGACAGAGAAAAGAAAAAGGGACAGCAACCTACTTACTAAAAGAAAAGAAAAATCTCTTTGTTTAAACACTCTGTGACTCGATTCTCAACAAACTGAATAGAATACAGATAACTACTAGACCAAGAACATAATGTCTATGTTTCTTCAAATGTTGAAGGATCTGAGCTGATTCTCTGGCAGTTGATTTTGTTTATTTTGTCCAATAATATTATAATTTACTTTAAAGTATGTATTCCTTATGTATATCCTTGATATAGTGGTAGTATAATAATAGTTAATTGTTCCAAACCATGAATTATTTTGAAGTAAACCATTATGTGACCCTTAACAAGCGCATCATTTGACTGAGAGCAAAGGAGCACAGCAAACAGATGATCAATACCAATTATGATCATCTTACAGACATTTGTTGTTTAATGTCACTTCTTGAAAGTGAAAGATAGGGAGACAGCTTAGTCCTTGACTTTTAACAAAACAAACAACATATGTTCAGCACATATTAACACAACAGGAGGTACTGGCTCTTCATTGGGAAAATCCTATGAAAACGATCTTCTCCTCAAAAAGAAAAAAAGAAACACTTTGTAAAGCAGCTTACAAAAAAACAACAACTTTTGTCCACGGATTAGATATAAAAGAAAGCAGCTTTTACATTTTGTTGTGAACAAAGAAAAGCCAATGTAAAAAGCATTATTGTAAACACGGCAGCACCCCCAGCCCAGCCCTGGATGGAAACGTCAGCTGTGCTTTGGCCGGCTGAAAGCCTCAGTGTTCAAGGCGGATTAATGTACATATGTGAAACAATAGACTGTTGTCAACACTGCCTGATTCCTCCTCCTCCTCCTCCTCCTCCTCCTCCTCCTCCAGCTGCCAGCCACCAGCTCACCCGGAAAGAGACACTTTTGAAATCCCCAACATCCACAACCATTAGGGAGAGAGAAAAGGGGAGCAGTTGAGTGAAGGAGTGGTGAGAGACAAAAAGAAATTAGAGAGAGAGGGTTTGGAGAGATAGAGATGGAGAGAGGGAGAGAGAGAGATAGAGAGAGAGAGAGAGGGAGAGAGAGAGGGAGAGAGAGAGAACAAGGAGGGGTGAAATAGAGGTCGTGAAGGAAGAGAAGGAGAGGAGAGACCAGTAAGAAGGGGCGAGGGACCGAGCGACGTCTCTCCAGCGCTAACGACCCCCTGTTCAGCCCGGGCCAAGCTGCCGAGCCCTGGCACATGTCCAGTAGGTTCCCAGCAAGACGTCAGGAAGCACTGCACACCATGGAGAGAACCGGGGGATCGGGCTTGTTTCATTTCCCAGGCTTTTTGTCCCCGGGGTGGGGGGTTCTTTTATAGACCTAAAATAAAATAAAACGACGCATGCTGACCCCACTGCCTCATGGGGAACAAGAGAAAAAAAGAAAGGACATGGAAAATAAAAAGGAGAGGGGTTTCTTTTATGTATGTTGAAGTTGGGAACGCCTTCCGCATCTCAAACACATGGGTTATATGGCGGAGGGCACCACCGAAGAAGAAGACAAAAACGTGGGCCCCCCCACCCCCACCCCCACCTCCGGAGTCTCCGGGGTCTCCAGGGTCTCCAGCTGCAAACCGGAGCCTTTTTGGAGCTTCATAATTGATTGACAGAGCGGTATGGAGCACTACCACAGTAGAGGCGCAGTTGAACTATAATGGCCGTCAATCAATAGGTGGGGCCGTCGCCTTCCGTTTTTGATTTGATGACTCAGTTATGACAAACGTAAGGGATTGCATTACAGTGGCGCTTGGTGTAGCTATTTGAAGGAAGAATTGGAGTGCCTCGTTCTGGAACCTTAAGAGAGCGTTCTGGAACGTGGCTGTTCCATCCTCTAAGCAGGATCAGTGGAGGAAGGAAGTGGAAGGACAGGAAGAGAACGTGGCGACGCACACATAGCCTAACAAGACACACACGACAGCTCAGGCCAACAACATCTACCAGCCAACACATGCCTGTGTAAAAAGATGAAAGACACACACACTCACACATTCTCACTTTTACGTGTGCATATACAAACACACACACACACACACACACACACAGATTCACACATTCAAACTCTCATGCACACAAGCATACACACTCACACACACACACACACACACACACACACACAATCTCCATCCCAGACGGTAACGTACGCAGATACAAACAGTTCCAAAGGTAACAACAACAACAACAACAACGTTTACACTGAAAGGACCAAAGCTTGTCTAGTAAGCATGCGTTAGTCTAGTGGTGGTTGAGGGTACTTACCCAGACTGTGAAGGGGGGTCCCGTAGCGTCTGGGGCTCGTGTATCTGTGTAGCCCACCGGCCGGGGAGCGAAGTGTCAGGACTCCGGCGCTCCTCCTGAAACCAGTGGAACGGAGCCACACCACCACCGCCACCACCGCCGCCAGCACCTTCCCTACGTCTCTCTCTCTCTGTCTCTCTCTCTCTCTCTCTCTCTCTCTCTCTCTCTCTCTCTCTCTCTCTTTTGTTCTTCTTTTCCTCCCTTTCTTTTATTATTTTTCCCCCTCTCCTCCTGTCGTCGTTGCTTCTTCACGTGGGCAAGTTAGTGAGTCGAGGAACGGATAATCCAGAAATTATCTTTGTCTCTCACACACACACACACACATTCACACATGCACACATGCACACACAACTGTTCCTGTTGGCAGAAGCAAGTTGTGGTCCGGGTGATTATTCTTTTGTCCCCCCTTACTAGAGTGGGCTTCCCAGTCTCTGCCCAGTCATTCCGGACTTTATTTTAAAAGGTTGGAGTTAAAAAAATAGACCCACTCCTTCCTTAATAACTAAGCCTGTGTACTTGTAGGGTTTTCAGGAAAAAAGATGAATCATTTTCTGAAGTATCATAAGGGAGTAAGGCTGTGTGTCCGTTTGAAGAAAAAAAACAAGATGAAGAAATAGAGAGAGAGAGCCTGAGAATAAATCCAAAACATCAATCAGCTCTTCTCTTCCTTGCAGGCAAAACTCTCCTTTTCAAATGAGCACAAACATCCTTGCACCTGCTACCAAATCAGAGTCAGACATCCAATCTGCTGCCTTTTTCTTTTTTTCTTTCCTCCTCTTCTTCTTCTTCTTCTTTTTCTTCTTCTTCCTCTTCCTCTTCTCTCTTTCCCGGTGTGTTGTGTGTTGCTATGCGTCCTCTGGCCAGGCTACAGTCATCACTCAATGTCAAGGTGCACACGGCGAGCCCTGTGGTGCCCAGAGCGGATCCCAGTCTTTCAGGGAAAGCATCTCTTTCTGCTCAACGAGCTCCGTCACAGCGACTCCCGAGGACACGCCCCCCGTCCGCCCCGATTGGCTGAGCGCGGAGCAGGAAGGAGGGGAGGAGAGGGAGAGGGGGCGGGACTGTTGGAGACGGGGGAGAGAGATGGAGATGATGGAGAGAGAGAGAGAGAGGAGAGCGAGAGAGAGCGAGAGAGAGGGGAGGGAACTAGGCGAGAGGGAAGGGAGAGAGGGAGTTGGTGGCTAGGGACGAGCATGTGGGAGGGAGGGAGGGAGGGAGGGAGGGAGGGAGAGAGAGAGAGAGGGAGGGAAGGAGGGAGGGGGCTGAAGGAAGAGAGAAAGGAAGATAGACCAGGCTCTGTCTAAGCCTGGAGGGACAGGCAGTCTAATGAAAGCCAAACTGCTCCTCTCTCTCTTTCTCTCTCCCTCTAGCTCTTTCTCATTCTCGCTTTCTCAAAAGAGCTTTCGCTAAATTTGTCTGCTACAAATTTGTTGTGACTGCAGGCAAACTGAATTAATACTGACAAAGTCCCCAGATTCGGAGGGGAGATATCCATCGCTCTTCTTTAAGTAATAAATCCCAGAGTCAAATCCTGTCAGCTGTGAGTCCTGGGCAGGCAGTTGGCCTATCTGTATGGCTGTCTGGCTGTCTGGCTGGCTGGCTGTCTGTTTGGCTGGCTGAATGTGGGTCTGTCTGTCTGGCTGGCTGGCTGGCTGGCTGGCTGTTTAGCTTGCTGAATGTGGGTATGGCATGCTGGATGTCTGTCTGTCTGTCTGTCTGTCTTTCTGTCTCTTTGTCTGGCTGGCTGGCTGGCTGACTTACTGGGGACATTGAGGATTCTCTGAGTGCTTGATGGTGTCCAAAGTGAAATGTGCCTGGCCTTGGGGAGAACACCGTAGAGGTTTCCCTCTCTAATCACAGCAGATGAGATGGGCTTGATGCTGCAGTGCCACCACTCAGGGTAGCATCTGTGTGCTTGTTTTTATAAGTGTGTGTGTGTGTGTGTGTGTGTGAGCAAGTGGATGTTTGTTTACCTACAAGTGTGTGAGTGAAGTGAAGTGAGAAGTGTGTGTGTCAACTCTTGTGAAAGGATTTGATTGATGGTTGTGCTCGAGGGAGTTTTTCAATATGAATTTAGCTGGCTAGGAGTGAGAGCTTCGTTATCGGGTATTGTGTGGGCACTGACAGACAGGCATAAGACACTAAGACGAAAACTTTATATTTGGAAAGGCCCCTGGGGATAATAGCACTAAAAATAAGATAATAGAATAGTATAGCATAGGACAGACTTCAATAGAATAGCATAGGAAAGAAATGGCTACAATAAACAAGACTAGACTAGACTAGACCAGAATAGAATAGAATAGAATAGAATAGAACAGAACAGAGCAGAACAGAACAAAATAGAATGGAATGGAAATATATACAACCAGAAATAATAATAGATAATTACAAAACACAGCTAAATGGTTCCAAAACTTCAATAAATGTTGTTATGTAAGCCTGTTTTAAGACAAACTCAGGTTATGGTAGATGGGATAATACTGAAGTTCCAAAAAGTGTTTCATATAGTTAGTTTTACTAACTATAGTTATAGTTGGTAGAAACATGAAACAATTTTGCAAATATTTTCATATATTTTAAAATACTTGGTTTCAGGTGTAATTGTAAAATAATGGGCATATGTTTGTAGTTGTTTTATTATCATGCTATGATTAGCTAGACATCATTTATGAAACCTGTAATGAATGGAATACTTTTTTTTGGTAACCTCATATAATTACAATGATAAATATATATTAATATCCTGTCTATTTCCTCACTGCAGTAGTTCATTAGTTTCGCCTAGTGTAGCCCAACTAAATGAGACATTTAGGTGAACATTTATATTTAGAGTTTGCTGTGGTCCCGTCTACAGGGGCATTTCTGAAGTGCTGCTTCAGCCTTAGTCTGATGGAGCAGTGGAGCTATGAAAAAGATATACCTTTACCTGTCTCTCTATCCCCTTCCCTTCTTTCTCTCTGTTGGTACTCTCTCTCCCTCTCTCTCTCTCCCTCTCTCTCTCTCTCTCTCTCTCTCTCTACCTCTTTTTTTCTCTCTGTCTCTCTCTCTCTCTCTCTCTCTCTCTC
>JAVQIZ010051607.1:0-11960 GCA_036023535.2 Galaxias brevipinnis
CGAGCCATCCAGGGGGGAAGGGGGAAGGGAGGTAGTTGCAGGGAGCACCTGTTCTGTGGAGTTTGACAGACAGGCCGGTGTGTGCTGGTTCAGCAGGTCAGAGAGAGAGAGAGAGAGAGAGAGAGGCAGAGCAAAGAACGAGAGAGAGAGAGAGAGAGAGAGAGAGAGAGAGAGAGAGAGAGGGAGAGGGAGGGAGAGAGAGAGCAAAGAACGAGAGAGAGAGACAGAGAGAGAGAGCAAAGAACGAGAGAGAGAGACAGAGACAGCGAAGACCAAGAGATGGAGGGAGTGGAGATAGGAGAGGGGATAGCTGTGCCAAGGGAGAGGGGACAGAGGAGGAGGGGGGGGAGGGGAGGGGGGGGGCTGCCAAAGCGAGGTGGCAGGAGACAGGGAGAGCAGGGAAGACGGTGAGATGGAACTGGAGAGGCGGAGCGACAGGAAGGAAGTGTCGGGCACAGGGCCAGGAGGAGAGCAGGGCAGCTCCACCAATCAGGAACGCCTCACGTAGCCATCTCACATCCGCCACAGAGGAAACATTTGGTGGGACTGAGATAAGACACGTCACTAGCCAATCGGATTACTCAGAGTCTCATGGCAGACTGCCGCTCCACCAATGGTCACCCAGCCCCTAAATGAGCACGGCGTTCAGTCTGTTCCTGTAGAAGTGTGACTAACCGCTCAAAGTCATCCTGCTGTGGTCCACGGGCCTCCTCTGACACGTTTGCTGACCACATGCTGCATTAGTGTGGCTGAGATGATGTAATCCCCCCACCCCCCCACCACCACCACCCCATATCCCCAAATCACACACCCACCCCTCAGCCAGGGAGTCCCTCTCTGATTAGCACCTGCTACCCTCCATCTTTCTCCCTCCCTGTGTCCCCTCTGCCCGTCCTCGCTCTGGCTCTCCTCTCACCATCAGTCCGTCCTCTCTTCTTCATTCCCACCCTCCTTCCTTTTTTCCCCTCTCTCACACACACAGCAGTCTCTGTGTTGATCCAGCAGGGTGTCTGGTGATCTAACCTCTCCACTGGCACTGGGGGCCCCTGTGTGCCTCTGACTCTGACACACACACACACACACACACACATACAGTAAGTTAGCTTCCTTTTGCAACCTACCCTCCGCCAATCGCGACTGATAATGTGTCTACATGTCAAGGATCGACACTCCCCCATCAAACACACACACACACACACACGCACACACATACTCAACAGATTCATTTTCTCCACAACACACACACACACACACACACTCAACAGAGATTCATTTTCTCCACAATACACACAAAACGCATCCGTACACACATACACACACACACACATACACACACGCACAAACTTAATCACTATAGCATACAGTGGCCAATTACCTTCTTTCATGGTCTGGAGCTGTCTGTGTTGATTGGAATAGAAATGACCGATGCACTCACCCACAGCCCCCACCGTCACTTCTTACAGTAGCGACTGCAGGCCATTAGCCTTCTCTTTCTACTGTCTTTGAAGACTGGTTACTGGCCAGGCTGCAGCAGAGAGTCAGTGTGCCCTCACATGGACATTACATGCTATGACACCCTGGGCCAGAAATACTGTAGCCACTCAGACGAGTAGAGTCGGCTACATGTACTTCCACTGCTACAAAGATTCTGACTCAGTGTACTGGACCTCTGCTTTGAGAACTGACAAACTGCTTCGCTGAGTGACTTAGTCAGCTTTGGCTAAAAGCAGACGCAGAAACAGACACGGTCCAAAAGTCCATAACTCATCTGTTCATGCCTTACACTGGAGACTTCATTTAAGACTGAAAAAAAGGTTGAATCAGAGTCCCTACCTGTGATAGGATTTCCTCTGCATCGATTGGTGTCACTTTTTATTTACAGTGTCCTGCTAGTCCTTGGTAACCGTGTAAAAGATTTGTAAAGCACGTTTCATTGGCTCCAGGAGCCCCCCCACCATTGCTCACAGCCACCACTGGCCCCCAAAGCCTCTGATTCCCCCGCCTGTCTCTGCCTCCCAGTGCATCACAGGAACCGTCCTCATCTTTCACTCCACTCCTCCTCCTCCTCCCCCTCCTCTATCACTTCAATCACTTGGCCATGAGCCCTGTGCCACTCATGTGGCATACTGCCTGTGCCACTTGACACAGCCACACACGCACACACACACGCACACACACACACACGCACACACACACAGGACCTTATAGATCTCTTTCCCCACACTGTCCATCATCCATCTGTCTGTCAGTTGCCTTTCTTTGATGCAGTGCCCAAACTGGAAAATAACCAAACACGCGCACACACACACACACACACACACACACACACACACACACATACACACACACACCCATCTGGAGCGCTGATCTCACACGCCAGGCCAGTTAAGCATTCATCCTCACCACACAGAGGACTGATTAATTCAGGAGCACAGCGACGCAGCCACAGTCCAGTGGAGTCATTTAGAGGACCAGAGGCTGGTTTGGGCCAAACGAGCCGTTTTGGGGACGGAGCAGCTCTGAATAAAGGATGAGCGCCGACCTGGGCCTGGCCCCGAACACTGAGGAGACACCGGTTCATTGTGTCTTTACTAAAGAGGGTCAGGGCCGACAGCCAACGTGGGGCCATGTCACCACGAAGTGGAGAGAGAAGATGGTGGGCGTTACGTGAAAAAGCCTGGGACTCGTGAACCAGCTGCATGTCCTTCTGCGGCCTACTGAGAGGGCTGACCTTTCCAGTGCAAGGGAATTGGTGTTGAACTAGGACACGTTTGTTTTTACATGGAGTCACAAAATGGCATATTATTCGAGTCTTCAAAGAAGTACACATATTGTGCACCTGCTCCTTGAGCTTAGCCAAGAAAATATCTGTTTTTTCATTGCTGTCTTTTTTGGCGGTTGGTTTGCATGCATAACATACACTAGACAGAGGCCCTTGTTCAATTAGCAGCCTTTGGAGGGCCTTCATCTGGCGGCATTCACTTTGTCCCATTGACTCTCCAAAGAGGGTTAAGCGAGTCTAGATGAATTTAAAGAAAGCTAGGGGCCTTCCTCGGTGGGTCAAACGCTCTGCGGTCCCTCGGTGGGCCGGGCCCCGATAGAGTGAGGGACAGGGACGCGGACTCCGTCAGGGTCATTTGGGTGATACAGTATTTAATGGATTATTACTGCTAGGCTTCATTGGACTTAAATGGACCAGAAAATTGAGGGAGTAAAAAAAATAACAGAAGGCTGTTTTACAGACCCAATTACTCCCTTGAGGCAGTCCAACTCTGCAGGTCACACACACACACACACACACACACACACACACACACACACACAGCTGATACAGAGCAGCTGGAGTGCATGGGCCAAGGGGATGGATATGTCCAGGTCTCTGCTAGTCCTCTTCTCCCTGGGAATCTAAAAGAGCAGTTAATATTCAGACAGTCCATTCACCTGCTAGCTCAGCTTAGCACCGGCTCCCCCTGATTGGAAGAATCATTGAAGCGAGTTGACACACAGGTCAGACTGTGGGCCAAAGTCAATTTCACAGGGACATAATTTCACTTAGATCAGCAGCTCTATTTCAACGATCAGGCACTCTATAGTAATGATGGGGCCTTTTCCAGCCCAGTCAGGGGAGCGGGGCAGTCCTTTGTGCTATAATAGAGCCATAAGGTGTGTCCAGACAGGGGAACACCAGGGACTGCATTCACAAACATTCCTATGTTACGACATACACTTCCACTTAGTGAAATTTTATTTAAATAAGTTAAAATTATTAACATGGATGAGAAAATTAAATATATAGATTGTATATAACAATAACTGTGTTCTTTTGGTTGAAGCACTAAACAAAACCAGCTTGCACACTTATCAATCACAATGCTAAAAAAGTGAATATTGATTTTAAATAAATTCAGGGCAGAACACAAGGTTATTAGCAGTACAAAAAAAATTTAGATTAGATCTTTTGTTACTTAAGTTCTTGCAAGAGAGGAAACGTATGCAATACGTACAAGCATCAAACCGAAGCGTTACAGTGGAATACCAACTGTTCTTTTCTGAATTGTCCGTAAACAGATAGCACTTGAGGTGATGGTTCTATTCTAATTCACTATTTAAGTGCCGTATCGTTTTTGTCAGTCCATTTCCATTGTTTGACTGTTAGAAAAACATGGTGCAGGCAAATGCTCCTTTCTCTTCTTTTCTCCAGAATGTATGCAGGGAGATGAAATATTGCAAAAGGAATGTATGGAAGGAAGATGCCCGTAGATATTCAATAATGCTTTATAGGCCGCTGCTATGGAAACGGGAAAACAACATAAACAACAGTGAAATAAACTTTTTAAGTGCTCTCTATAGAGAATCTCATGCATGTGTATTACTCCCGAGGAAATATGGCATCAGAGCATCACTTAATCAAGTCTCCCCCAGGCTGGGGGCCGGCCCTCTTCCCTCTGAAGGTCTCTAGTAGCCCAGCTATCCTCCTCCCCTGCTCCACCCTCGACTTTCAGGACCACCTCTAGACGACTGGCATCTAACTCTCCGAGTCTGAGTTGTCCATATTGGACACTGTGGAGCTATACCACTCTGCACTCTCCTCTTCCTCGAGTCCTCCTCCTCCTCCCATTCCTCCTCCACTCCCGCCACCTCTTCTCTCACTCAGCATCTCCATGGCCACCTGGTGGTAGGGGTGCTTGCGCTTGGTGTGTCTGCGGAGTGTGTTGCGCTCGGCGAAGCGTATGTGGCACAGTTGGCACTGGTAGGGCTTCTCTCCTGTGTGCACCCGCTGGTGGCGTTGCAGCTCACCCGCCTCCCTGAATCGCTTGGCACAGATAGGGCAGACGTAGTTCCTTTGGCCCGTGTGGATGTGCCGGTGTCTCTGCGGTAAGAAATGCAAACCGTCATCGAGGGAGTTATTTAGCACAGGTCTTTTGAAATAATCATCGAATTTGTCCTTATCATCATCAAGCATTGATACATTTGAATTCCTAAAATCGATAAAAGCTCACATCTGAAACCAGCTTAAAACCAGGCCCCCACAGAACATTGGTGAATAGGCGATTGCACAGTGACAATGCGCCCAGTGAAGGCCCACTCACCTGCAGGTGACTGGCGCGTTTGAAGGCCTTGCCACACTGCTGGCAGACGTGAGGCTTGTTCTGAGAATGGGTGATGGCGTGGCGCTCCAGGTCAGAGAGGTAGAAGAAGACACGGGGGCACAGCTGGCAGTAGAGCACCCGGCGCGGGCCCAGCGACGAGGGAGAGCCCGGGTCCAGTGAATCCAGTGGATCCAGAGGGTCTAGGGGGTCCAGGGGGTCTAGGGGGTCCAGGGGGTCTAGGGGGTCTAGTTTCCCGGGGCCCAGCGGAGGGGACAAGGGAGGGGTAGTGCTGGAGAAGTATAGGTGATCCTCCAGCGGGAGAGACTCCGGTGCCGTGTCGGAAGATTCAACCCGGGCGTCCGGTGCAGGCAATCCGTCGGCTTCTGCTTCGGTGGGGTCAGAGGTTACACCTGAGGATTCAGGGTGTGGGGGGCATTCCGTTCGGGCTCTCGGCGCTTGTTCGGGTTCAGACTGGACTTCCCCTGTGGATGTGGACCCAGCCTCAGACTGGGGGTCCGCGGGGTCAGGGCGGGGGGGCAGGAGGGCCGCTGTGCTAAGGAGAGCGGTGCTCTGCTGTGTGGGGGTGGAGGAGGGGACAGAGAGAGAGGTCAGGCTGGGGCCAGGGGTCACTAGGGCATTGCTCACTGCTGACAGGACAACAGGGGGGTTGTTGGGGGTCAGTCTAATGATCGGGTGTGAGGCCACGGAAGGGAGGGGGGCCCCCAGGGAGACTGCAGAGGAAGCTGTGGTGATCTGAGAGAGCTGACCTGTGGAGGGGTCCAGCACGGCGATGGCTCTGGAGGTGGAGAAGGGGTGGCCCGCGGAGGAGGTGGGAGAGGAGAGCAGGAGGAACATCTGGGTGGAGGCGCTGGAGGCGTTCTGGGTCAGAGAGAGGGGCAGAGAAAGAGAGAGCGGGGCAGAGGAGGAGGAGGAGGACGAGCAGGAGGAGAGGAGGAAGATGGGGGTGCTTGAGGCTGGGCTGGTCACAATTTGAATGGGCTGGGCAGAACCGGCTGACCCAGGTGTCGTGTCCTCACATGGACCCAGCGTGGACTCTGAGCTCAGTAACAGTTCTGTGGTCTGTGAGAGGGCCGCCTCCTGAGTGGGCTCTGTTGTAGAGGCGGGAGGACGCTCACAAAAACTCCCACAAGGTGCAGTCGGTGTGTGTGGTGTTATGTCTGAACGTTTGCTGAGACTCAGCGCCCCTGATGTGTCTGAACGGGACAACTCTTTCCCCAAGGATTCGGCCGAGTCAGGCTGCACCACTTGCTGGCCCGAATGGGGGTCACCTATTTTGGAACAGTCTATTTGGGGCAGTTTGTGTCCGTCCGGAGTGAGCGTGTAGGGGATGCCTTGGTCGTCAATCAGAAGTATGTCTTCCGTGTCCGTCTCGATGGAAGAGAGGGAAGTGAAGATGGAGGTGGAGAAGAAAGAGGGAGAAAGAAGGGGGGACTCACCAAAACAAGAGTCAGAGGTGTTGGCCGCGTAGAATATGGTCTCCTCCGGGTCGTCCTCCTCCACTATGTCTCTGTCTATCTCCCCCTCCACCTCATCCACCTCCATAATCAGGGGGCTCTCCCACACCGAATCAGCCACAACTCTCACACACTTCTTCTCCTTTCTCTCCCTCTTCTTGGGCAAACTCAGGTCCATTGCTTCGGTCTGCTCCTCTCTTCCTCCCTGCCCCTCCTCCGCCTCCCCAGCCTCCTCTTCTTTCCTCCGGACAGCTTTCCATTCTGTGCCTTGCCACGAGCGAGGCCCTCTGATCTCCCTTGTTCTCTTTCCCTCCATGGCTCCTGGCTCCCCAGGGTCTTTGGCTGTGTCAGAGTAGGAAGGGAGAGGTCTGTCGGAGACCGGGACACGGCCGGCATCGCCACTCCTGTCCTCTTTGACGTCGCTGTCTCTCTCTCCTCTCTCCTCCCTATCTTTTTTCAAAAGTTGGAGAGCAGGTTCTGGACTTGTTTTTCCTACTGCACAAGCTGTCATGGCAGCCTCGCTGTGGCCCGTAGGGGTTCTATCTGTGTTCATGTCGGCGGTAAGGGCCGTGCTGCCAGTCCCAGATGTAGGGGATGAAGTACAGCTAGAAGGTTCTTTGGTAGTAGAGCTGACAGAAGAGTTTGTGATGGACTTTTTGCCCAGAGAAGGAACAACGATTTTGATTTTGATTGGTTGTTTGCGCAAAACAGGCACTCCGGTTTTGACCGTGATTCGCTGTTGGATCACAGCAGGTCCACCTATTTCCTGCGGAGCTGGCGCCGATGTACCGTCCACTTTTGCTTCCCCTCCATTGATTGATTTGGCGTCCCTCGAGAAGGTTTGGCAGGGAGGTGGTTGGAGGTTGCCTGGTGGAGGGTAGGATGAGGCTCCGTCCATTGGCGAAACGGTCTCCTCCTCTGTCCCTGAGGCTGACCCCTCCAAACATGGGCTTCTCTTCCAGTCATCCAAGCTGCCATTGGTCAGGACTAAAGCCAATTGAGAATTCATTTTGAGGCATTTCTATCTAAATATCTGTAAATAGGAATAAATCACATACAGGAAAAAGCAACACGTGGTCATCACAAGGTTAAATGTACTACGATTGTCTAATTAGAGGATAGATACTTAAGATTAGCTGGTGATGCAATTGGCATGCTCTTTTACATGAAGTTGACAAATAGGAAAAAGTTAGAAATGTTATTGAAGACTCATCCTTACTATTTAAAATTTTCAATAATCATTATTGTGTATAGATTGTTTTGAAGTTTGAATTTAGATTGAGTAGTCTATATTGCATGCATAATATTGCGCTGAATGTTGATAATTGCTCACCAAGGCTTAACCATGTAGACCCTTGCAGAGAAAAAAACGCACTAAATTCGGCAACGGGTTCGAAAGATGTCAGTAAAAGATTTTTATTCCAGATGAACCTTTTCTCTTTCACTTTCCATTCGCGTGAAGCCTTATAAAATTCATAAGAAAACAAATAGATCCACCAGATGGTTTAAAGAATATTTATTAAACCGGTTTTCTAAAGCTAATATTTATCTAAGAATAAAGAGCGACTGTCAGTGGCAGACGCCATTACGCACAGTCCGAGGTCCGAAATGCCTGTATTTATCATGGTGCGTCTGCGCATTGACATAACACTCGCACCTGGCACAGTCCCCGGAATTTAATTTGCAATACATTTCTCCGATTCAAAAATATATCGCATTGAATTTGAAACAAATGCCAGAATTTACGATCATTCTCGAACCTACAACCAGCCATTTTAGAGTCGAGGGTTCGAGGCACGGACAGCGCAACCCGACATCTGTCTCGCAAGGCAATAAACTTCACCAGCATAACTCAATACGACCGGTGGACGTACATGGTTTCAAAACATTTCTAAGATGCGCTATAAATACTGTCAATACATTCAAAACTGGGTTTAAACTATACTCCACCCATAGACACTCGCTGCATAGGCACTGGCTTACCCAAGCTGTGGATATTTCCGGAGGACCAAATATGAATGTGCCGTGTACAGGGTGATGCTGCGAGCACTGAGGGAGGGAGGGGTCAAGGGGAGTTGCTATGGTGTTGCAGTCTACTCGGTCCGACTAGAATCCATGTTCACGGTTGAACCTGCAGCCTCGTGCAATTAGGAAACGAGGAACTTGTGCGTGTGCGTGTATGTTTGCTGTGTCTGTTTATGTTTGTAAGTGTGGGCGTGCACGCTCACGCACGAATGCGTCTGTAGTTACCGAGGCATCGGTCAGATATAATCCCGTTTAAAATAGACCATAGGGAACATATATGATAGAGGTAGGAAATACAATAAGTACATTTTTCTTCATTTATTTCAAAGCAGTCACAATAGAACTTGTCAGCATTTAGGCTTGACGTGTCAATACAAAATCCAACAGGATGAAAAGAATGAAACAAATGATAAACATACGTGGATAAAATAGGCCTACTATACAATGCAAGCAGACAAAAACAAATTACACACGTGAACAGAAGTCAAAGAGATCACAGTGAAACATCACAGGGTCAGGCTTTAGCAATCACCAACAAACCAGCAAACAAAGCTACATATTGAATGAATAATGTTATACTTAATGTATCGTGCATGTATCATCATTAAATATATGAATCATCGTAAGCTAAGAGAGCGTATAGGAAGACCTCTGTGTGAACAATGGTATAGGCCTAGCATTGGAACCAGGGAGAGGGTTGTGTCATGGCTGTAATGGGGAGAGAGAGTTGTGGACAGGCTTTCAGGGCAAGCTATGGGCAGGAGCCAGGGTATCGAAATACCAAGATTCCTGATGGTGTCACCGGGGTGAGAGCGATGTTGTCACTCCAGGTCCCTGGGGCTGCATGCCTCGATCTCGGACACCAGCCGGTGGGGGAAGAGCTTGTACTGGAGCCAAGTAGGCTCTACAACAGAGACATGGGACAGGGTCACACACAGGGTCATAGATCCTGGCTTTGTATGCTGAAAGCATCAGGATAATGACAATGGATCCCATAAGGACAGGGCATGGTAAAACAGCAGGGAGGTCAGTAGAGACCGTCATGTCAGGTGTCTGGGTCTGCGCTCACCTAGGTAGCAGGCAGGCTGGTTCAACTTCCCGTCAAAGCAGGTCTCCATGGCGGTGTAGCTGCACTGCTTGCGGGGGTGTTTGCAGTAGAACGTCACGCTCTCCCCATGTGGGACCACGGCGTCGGTGACATCAAAGGGCCAGCGCTTCACTCCGCCGATCTCCACACGGCTCCGCTCAGCAGGGATCGGACAGCGCGCTGGAAGGAGGAGGAAGGGAGCATACCAATAGGAGGAAAAATCAAGCAGTTATTGCCAATATAGTGGCTTACTCAAAACAAATGTGTGAAAACTAAATATGTATAGATGCATGTTGAGCACCAGTTGAAATGGGTTATTTGTGTGGAAAAGCAACATTTTGTAATATACAGTATGTGGAATATGGTAGCCCAAAATCGAAGGACGGTAAGTATAGGGTCATTCAATCAACCCATTCCGCTCTTTCTCTCTCTCTCTCTCTCTCTCTCTCTCTCTCTCTCTATCTATCTCTCTCTCTCTCTCTCTCTCTCTCTCTCTCTCCGACTCACCCCTGCAGTACGGAGGGGCAGCGCTCCAGCTGCCGTTTGACAGACAAGTGACCAGCTGGGGCCCGTCCAATAGGAAGTTCTTCTTGCAGAGGTAGTGGATGTCGAAGCCCACCTCGTACTCTGTCCTCTGGACGGCCACCACGTAGCCCTGCTCCACCTTCCGCTGAGGTAAGCAGAACACCTCTGATACAGACCAGGGGAGAGGGGAGAGGTAGAGAGACAAAGGGAAGGATGAAAGCAACAATGACATGGAGAGGTAGAGAGACAAAGGGAGAAATAGAGCGACAAAAGAAGGGATCGAGCCACAAAGGAAGAGGTAGAGAGACAAAGGGAGAGACAGACACAGCAACAAAGGGACACGGGGAGGGAGAACCAGGAGGACAGGTTATAGATACGTTTACACTGCCACTGAACACAGCAGCTCATCTGAAACGACTTAGTTAGCAGCAGCCATGTTCCAATTGAAGCCAGAGGGTGGCAGCAAAGTACTGTACAGCACAAAGCTGTCTGTCTGTCTGCAGCTTTGGCTCCCTTACCCTACCCATTTCACGCTCTCTCGCTTACACACACACACACACACACACACAAAATACATCTCAGAATGGTTTGAAAGTGAAGCGAACAATATCCTCCTCCACAAAATGCTCTCTCTCTCTTTCTCTCTGTCTCTCTCTCTATCTCTCTCTCTCTCTCTTCCTCACTCTCTCTCTCTCTTTCACTTTCTCTCTCTCTCTCTTTCTCTCTCTCTTTCCCTCTCTTCCCTTTCCTCTCTCATAAGGCCTCAATCCATCCACCCCCACACAAACTACCCATCCTCTCTGGCTCAGATACTCACTCTTCCTGCGGCTCTATCTTTGAAAGGCTTTCACACAAACACACACACACACACACACACACACACACACACATACACAGTCACACTATGTGATGTGATGCACACACTTACTTTGACAGATGGGGTGAGGGTACTGCCAGGTTTGGTTAAATAGACAGAAATTCTCCTTGCTTCCCACTACCTCGGCCCTGATAGGAAGAGAGCGTCAGAGACAGAGAACATTATGTGAAATATGGGGGGGGGGGGGGTTTCAGGAAGGACACAATCTAGACGGGAGGCCAGGGGCAGCCATGAGCCCTCCCCTCAGCCCCTCCTGCTAAACGCCGGGCTGTATTTGGGTGACATGATTGCGGCAGACATATGCACTCAGATCAGATCCATTAGATGAGTCACTCAGGATAAGTGAGTCAAGATTAGAATATAATGACCTCCTTAGCATACTGTAGGTATCCTACTGTGACAGTTCCTAAGAATCCCCCCTTTTCACCACTTATCCCTCCCGTGTCTCTCTCTTTCTTTCTCTCCCACGGCTGCCTCACTTCCCCTGTCCTTCTCGCTGTCCCTCCTGTGTCCTCCCACCTTTCCTGGCGCTCAAGCCATACTTCTGTACGCCGTCTCTCTCTCTCTCTCTCCCTCCGTCGTTCCATCTGCCCTCCTCCAGCCTTCACATCCTCTCTCCCTCCAACACTCTCTCTCTCTCTCTCTCTCTCTCTCTCTCTCTCTCTCTCTCACCTCCCTCCTCCTTAACTCTCACTCCCCTCTTTCCTCACCCTCTCCCCTCCTCCTCCTCCTCCTCCTCCTTCTCCTTCCCCGTCTGTCTGTCCCAGCGGGCTCACCCGGACAGGCAGCTGTAGAGGACAGAGGTTCCAATGGCGGCGCTGCCCTGGATGCTGAGGGCGCTGAGCACTTCGTCCGGCAGGGGGCAGGTGGGGTCTGCGGAG
>JAVQIZ010051614.1:2500-10480 GCA_036023535.2 Galaxias brevipinnis
ATTTCTTTTTTTTTTTTTTGGCCACCGCTGGCCTTGCTGTGATCCTCCCTAGGTCTTCCAGGATTCAACATGGCAGCCATCGCTGTTGAATTATATATATAGACTCAAGCTTGGGTTTTAGTTAATCAGCCTGGGTGAGGGGGGAGGAGGAGGAGGAGGAGCAGGAGGAGGGGAGGTGGATGAGGAAGCATTGGGCTCCCTTCTCCTCCCTTTAACTCAGTCCAAGTTTGCCCAGAGGAGGTTGCTGGGTTAGGCTGGTGGGGTAGACACACTGACGGAAACTTAATGAAAATGTTTTTAAATTTTTTGCCGTCTTACTTCACTTTTTAACCCATAACTAGGAAGTACTCGGTTTAGACATGATGCTGTGACATTTTTTATTTATTATTATTTCTTTAAACAAAGTTAAGATTTAAACGAAACCGTTTAGCGCAAATGTTTATTTATATATATAAAAAAATATGTTCTGCAGTGAAGTTGAGTAGGATTTTGACGACGGTTAAAGACTACTGGAAAAGAATAACATGGAACGATTACGATCACCGTGGCAATGACAGAGGGATGACTCTGATGAGCTGCTGATGACGGGCGCCAGGGCAAACGGCCTCCCTGGCCCGCTGAGTCCCAGCAGAACCGACCCGTATGGCGGAGGCCTCGATCCAACCACACCGTCGTCGTTGTCCTGGGGACACTGACTGAGTACCATTGGTCACAGATGGAGCCCGTTCCCCAGAACGCTCCCTTCTCTTAGCCCACCAGATGTCTCAGTCCCACATGGGAGACCACTTGGACCAGAGCCCCCAACCCTCATGTACAGACATGGCCCAGCCAATGACACAAACAAAATATGACACAAAGAGGCTAGATAGACAGACATGGGGAAGGATTAAATGTACAATACCGTGGGATTAGGACCGTATCCCTGCATATTGGTTGTTTCAGGAGAGAGACGAATGAGAGACGGAGAGATCTTTTCATTGCTGAAATATATTGCCTAAGTTTATTCATTTCATTTTAAAACCTGTATAGTTTCCTTTGCGGAATCAAACATATCGAGTCTCAAATTAAAAGAGATTGTATTTTTACTAGTACACACTTTACTTGGAGTGTGAGAAAGGTTAGAGAGAGAGTGAGACAAAGAGTGAGTAAGAAAGAGAGAGAGAGAAACACAGAGAGCTAGAGAGAGAGACAGAGAAGGAGGTAGGGAGAGGGAGGGAGGGAGGGAGGGAGGGAGGGAAAGGAACAATGCAACGCAGCATAAACAGGAGGTCGAGAGGAGAACAGAGGTGTCGAAGGCCCCACAGCAACAGCGGGGGGATGTGCTGATGAAGTGCTCTTCCTATTCTCATGATGACTTTGGGGAAGGGAAAAAGTTGGCTGCCGAGCGGCTACGCACCCCGTCTGTTCACCCTCTCACGGCAGACCCAGCATCGCGGTGCCGGCGTAGCCACGTTCGGTCCACACAGCTCTGCCTTCCCCTCTCTGTCGAGATGCGCTGCTGCACTGCGCTCCTCCTCGCTGTGCCCAGACCCTCTAACAAATGTACTCTCCTGTACAATAGGCCGACCGCACTCCACTGTTTTGTTTGGATTCCTCCTTGGATTCTTTGGGGTTTTTTCTTAATTGTGTCGCACGGATTGGTTGCCGATGTGGCTAAGTAAATCCAAAATGTCCTCGCTGATTCTGTGTGTCTGTTGGCAAGTTGACAGTGGTGTGTGTGTGTGTGTGTGTGTGTGTGTGTCCAGGAATCAACCAGCTGCCCTAGTGGCCCTTTTGACCACGTAAATTACACACAAGCAGGCAGACAGTCGTGCACGCAAACACCAACATAGTGACGAAAGGAAGCACGCAAGCAGCAAGCACACAATCTCTCTCTCTCTCTCAAAAAAAAAAAAAACCCATGCAAGGACAAAATAAAATAGATTAAAAAAAGAACTTTGAGAGATTAACTGCCTTGTTGCCTTGTAAAGCAGAATCGCAGGGAAGGAGCAGCCCCTTGCTCACCGCCTGTTTGTCGAGCGTCACCTCTTCAGACCTTGAATCAGTAAAACTTGGAGAGCCACACCGGCCGCAATTTACGGCGCAGCTGACTGTCATCATCGTCGACGACTGGGGGTCTTAACCTTTTAGAAGTAATCTAGAGGAAAAGATGAGTCCACAGATTTCTCACCTGCTCGAGGTTTTGGTTTGTTCACTCAGTCTCCGCGTGGCTTCCTGCGTCTAGTTGCACTACTGGAAAGCAATTTGTTTGTGTTTAGCTTTTTTTTTTCGCAATTGAGGGCAGGACTTATTACGAGGTGCATGAGTCTATTTAATGTCTGTGCAAGCAGTTCAACGAGAGGAATGCGCATTCTCTTGTTCAAGCTCTAGTAAGGGTCTTCTGGGTCTTCCTTGTAAATATCGACATGACATAGTATTGACGCTAATCCCTTCATGTTGTAATTCATTGGTTGTCTATAGGTAATCCAAGAAAACCTCTGACCAATAGGATTTGTCTGTTTGAAAACCACTAAAAAAGGCCATGTCACAATAATGGGATCTACATGTAATGGCTGCGACGAAAATCATTTTTCATCAGCGGTAACAAATAGTTCCTGATTAAGACCTAAAACCTGACATGTTTTATTTTATTATTACATGCTGTGCAGGATTATTTTTGTCTGCCAAATTGTTTGTTAATAATTCCACGCTGTTTTACAGCAAGTAATGGATTTTGGTTTCGTATATAATTATTGCCTAATGCAGGTTTCACGGAGTAGTTCCCCTCATACTGTGCTTAAGTGTCACGATCAGGAAGGCTCAAAAGCATGCAACATTTAACAATGACTGGACAAAGAACAACTCAAAAGACAAGGCTTCGATACAAAAACAAACACAGCAGAACCAATCAACACACCAAAAACAGGTGAAAACAATTACACTAACGAAGACAGGTGAAACTAATGAAAACCAATGTGTGGCCTTGTTAAACCATACGCCCTGTGACATTAGGCAACGAGAAATAAACGTACATTTCCTTCCATAAATAATTACACCCAAAACCAAGCAAAGATTTAATTTGTTGAAAATTGCTTTTACAACCCCTATCAGTCATAGGTTCCATGTTTTTGTCTGAGAATAGTTTCTGTTTTTAAGCAGAACGTTAAAACGCTTCCACCAGATCTCCATACCTCCATTGATTCACTGAGGTGTTGGTAATCGGGGATTGAGAGATTCCGTTTTAAAGTAACACATTCGGCTAATTAGTAGCAGGCCAGGGGATTGTAGATGGCCTGAACACGACCACAAACAAATGAGTAAACAAAGATTTGAAGGCGGAGAAGGCTGGGGGTGGCTGGGTGTGTGTGTGTGTGGGGGGACGGGGGGGGGGGTTGGGGGGTGGGGGGGGTGTCCCGTTGGCTTCTTTAAGTGAGTGTTGATAGAACCTCAGACAGTCGCCAGAAGCTAACTCTCCCCTAGAGAGAGATGACCGTAATGAGCCTTGATGATCCTAAAAGCTCTCCGCTCCTCTTCCCCAGGCTCCGTCGGCTGGTCGCCGTGGAAACGCTCGGGCGAGGCCGGGGCTAAGGATTTATTCCACGGAGCTATAGCCTGGCTAGATAATGATGATGCCTCCTTAGTCACATCCGGCACAAGGTGCTGAAGGAGTGGGCCTTCAGGGAGGAGAGCTGTGGCAGCTGGTACAGTAGAATGGTTTACCAGGAACCTTATTTCGACAACAGGGCTGAAAAGGGCTGGTCTGGAATAGTGCCAACTGAACCAATGAGAAACGAGGGTGTCGAGGTTATAAGCAACAGATATCGTACCCTGCCAGCCCTATTTCAATCTCTGAGGTAGTCTGATGTTTGTTTTGCACGCTTCGTTATTCAAGGATGAAACAGGTAACTGCTCACCAGGAAGTGAATTACATCTACACCTTTCCACTGTTTAAGAGAGGGTTGTTGGTAGTAAGAGATGGTGGCGATGTCAGAGACCAGGAATGTGAGGCGAGGAGTGTTGTAGAATTGTTATAGCTTTTTCAAACCAGTTTACTGCTGCAGTAGGTGAACAGGGGTGCAAGGCAACAACATTTTAAGTAGATTACAAGAAATATTCAGTTTGTTGCAGGCTCAGAGAACAAGAAACTCTATTATTTCATTATGGATTCAGAGGAGGGTTGGCATGCAGAAAGAGAGGGACAAAGGGATATGGGGAGAGAATGAGAGAGGGGAAAGAAAGAAAGAAAAACTGAGTGGATGAAAAAAAAAGAAAAGAAAACAATCTCTGCTAAAATTAAAAACATCCAAAATATGAAATAAAGATGAGTGTTTCGCTAAGCCGCCATCGGAATATGAACAACAAGTTTATGAAATATATATACATAGATAAGGCAGAGCTGAATGGAATACCAAGCGTACCTGGAACCAGGCAAATGGCGGCCAGCTCATTCACTCTGTGCCTGGTTTAATATCCAAGCGGAATGTTAGAGGATCAACTTCTAATGTCTGTCTGACCAGTGGAAAGACTTTCTGTACTCACCTAGGCAACAACAGACAGGAAGAGACTATCTGGCATATTTGAAAATATGTTTCTTGTTATGCCCCCCCTCCCCTCCCTATGTAATGCGTTTATTATTGCAGATTTGCTTGGAGCACAAACGTATTGATTGAGAGACCCGGGCCCAGCAGCAAGGTGCTGTCGGTTGCCATGGAGAGAGGCCTTTTGTAGGGGAGGGCGATGGCAGGGGTTCTCAAAAACACTTAGAGTGGAGTTAACATTTCTGCACGCACTGCGTCTGTGTGCAAGTTCGATTTTGAGCAGGACAAATGCACCAAAGTTTTCACATTGTGGGCAAATACAACCACGTCACCAATAGTCCCCCCAATAGAACTGCCATTTGACAGTCTCGTTAGTCCTTCCCTCTTATGGAGTCCTTTGGCCTTTTTTGTTTTTGTTTTGACATTTTGTTTTTGCTTTGTTATTCTGTGTGATATCAGTGAATATTCTCACTGAGAACAATGCACTTGCTTGCTGTAATTGGAAATGGAAGAGGGATAGAGAGAGATAAAAGTGTGTGTGTGTGTGTGTGTGTGTGTGTGTGTGTGTATGTGGGGGGTGGGGGGGTGGGGTAAACAATAAGATGGTGAGACAACAAGAGGGAAAAGAAGGAGAGCCACAATGATGATCAGTGAGTGATTGCTTGTGTTGGGACCTAGTTTTCTATTCCTGGCCCAGCGGTGAGTAATGATGCCTTCTGACCTTGTACCTGGTCGTCAAGGTCAGTTATCCCCTGATGCATTGCTGGTAAGGTGTCCCGCACCACTTGAGAGGGCTGCCAGGGTGAGAAAGAGAGAGAGAGAGAGAGAGAGAGAGACAGAGAGAAATATATAGAAAGAACAATAGAGCATAGAATAACATAGATGGATAAAGAGTTTGAAGAGGTAAGGAGGAAAATGGCAGTCACACATACAGTTTAGTTGCTTATTTGTGTCCTTGCCCAAGTATGTATCACTCAAAACAACAGTGTAATTATCCACTATGTCCACCGCTTCTCTCCAGCTATTCCACAGATCTGAACTAATAATAAACGCAATATTAAAAAATGTCAAAATACATTTCAGAAAATTATGCCATGCCAGGAAATACAAAAAACAACATACTTCGGGAATCGGAATATTGAAGGAATAAGCAAAAAAAAAAAAATACAGCTATTCAAGAAAGAATACAGCAGGTACAAAATCAATGATACATTAGCAAGGAAGAGGAAGATATGCTGCACATGTGGCTTTGGGAAAAAGGAGGAATAAGGAAAGAATACCAAAAGGAGAATAAATTTAGAGACAGAATCAAAAAGACAGCCTCAGAAGAGGAGAAGCCCTGAGTATATATTTAATAAAGACAAAGGGGAAAAGGCAGAGGATGGACTGGTCCGTCTCCAGCATTCGGATCGTTAATTTGCGTTCTAATTAGTGGGAATGCCACTGTTGCAATGTGATATGTCTTTCTGGGGGGAAAAAAAGATGTATGTGTTAGTGTGAGTGTGCATGTGTGTGCGTCTGCGTGTGTTTTCTGTGGGTATGTCTGAAAGGGCACATGCGCGTGTGTGTTTGTTTGACTGTGTCCATGTCTCTGACCTGCCTCTGGTCTCCTGGTCTCCCAGCTTGTTAGAAATGACAGATATCCTCTCCTCTCACAGACCCCCACCTAAGGATCCATCTGGTCTGCAGAAGCCAAATCTTTAGGCTCCGTGTGTATACTGTGTGTGTGTGTGCGTGCATGTGCGTGTGCGTGTGCGTGTGTGTGAGAGTATTTGTGAGGACATTTAGTAAAAAAAAAATATTATGATTGTAAGCCAAGTCTGGGCCATCAGTTTCCTCTGTGTTCAGTGTTTCTGTTATATACAGCTAGGACACTGGTACTCAGCCGGTGTTACTTGACATACAGAGAAGAAGGCTTGCTAAACAAACAAAGACAATTAATAGAAATCAACTCTTATTAAATTGTGAATGGAACAAATGTCTGCAGTTCGATTTTACTTGGGTCCTTGAATTAAAATTTACAAAAGACCTAAATAACAATGAGAAAATTCAGCTCTTCAGCCAAAATTAAGAGTTTATCCAATAGTTCGGCAGGAATAAAGTTCAAAGTTCATCCTCAATTTCCTGTGTATCTTTGTAGCTATTGTGTAAAAACCACACAGCCCAAGTCTTGTAAGCTTCTTCCCTGTCTTTTCAAAGCCAGAGATCACAGAGAGACAGCAGCGCTCCTTCAGGCTTAAAAACATTCATTTAGATAGTGCCAATATCCAATCTCTTCATACATTTCTCGTGGACATATCTTTCGGGAAAAATAAGAGAGAAAGAGAGCGATGGAGCAGTGTGTGGATGTCCTTTGACTGGACAGCAGCATCACATTTATAAAGGCTTCTGTTTACTGAAGCTATTTGAGCTAAGTGTCTTGCTCTGGGCGGCTACCACACACAGTAATTGAACCTCACACTGGCTGACGGACTACCGGTCACCCCCTTGCCACACACACACACACACACACACACACACACACATCCACACACACACACCTATTTTTAAACCTTTTTATCGTGCTTGTATCGAATACTAAGTGATAAGTATTTAAGATATTTAACAGGTTGTGTGGTTTTGTGGGTGAATGCTTGTCTGTCTGTGTTTTTTAATTTAGATTCCATGTGTATATTTCTGCAACAATAATTGTGTTAATGTGTGTGCGTGTGTGTGTGTGTGTTTGTGTTGAAGTGTACGCGTTTGACTCGGTATTTGTGAATGCACACATGCGTTTGTTGACAGAGCGGCGGCAACTCCCTGCAGGTGAGATGACCTGAGATAAGACGGGGACACTGGTCCATCTGCCAACGCTGCACTGAAGGAAGAGAGGGAGCGGGAGATGGAAAGAGGGAGAGAGAGAGAGAGAGAGAGAGAGAGAAAGAATGAAAGAAGGAGAGAGAGAAAAAGAAAGAGAAAGAGAGAGAGGTTAGTGAGAAAAGGACAGAAAAAAAGACACGGAGAGAGAAAGCGGAGTTCGTAGAAAGGGGGGAGGAATGGGCAGAAGTGTTGATGACCCAGTGGGGAGAACGAGGAGGAGCGTGGCAAGGAAAGAAATGGAAAAAGACGGAAAGTGGGACAGACTGTGACACACACACAGGTTCGATACATATGTAACCATGGCTTTTCTACGGATGGTTTGATGACTGACTGGCAGGCGGTCCGGCTGAGAGGCCACAGATATAGGCCCAGTTAGGCCTTCGCACAGTGGGCCACCGCATTACCATGGTGGACACACTCGTCTGTGGAAAGACAATCCAGCGCTTCTCATTTCTGTTCATATCTAGTTTGATTATGGAGCTGGCAGAGGGAAACCAAGTGGAATGAAGGACGCGCTCGGGCTCCGTCGGGAGCAAGGGGAGAAAGGGAGGGATGGGGAGATGGGAGAGATGGAGGGATGGGAGGGATGGAGGGATGGGAGGGA
>JAVQIZ010051630.1:0-11114 GCA_036023535.2 Galaxias brevipinnis
AGAGTGGACGCAGTGTGCTGTTTTGTTTAAATCTAAGAAATTGTGTGAGAGGAACAGGCTGGCCCCCCTGGAGTGTTCACCAGGGCCATTTTGGGGTCTGTTCCTTGATCTTATCCAAAGAGGGGGAAAGATTATCTGACTGGTTCCCCTACACGTGTATGAATTATGACTGTTGAACTTACAGCAGCTTGAGTGAAAACAGTCGTAATGGGTAGCCACTTAAAAGTCATTACGATACGTTAACACAGTCTGACTTAGACCTTAATCGTTCCACCCATGGCACTGAGCTGAACCTCTGAGAATGTGTATGAGCAGTACAAATGGCAGAACACTGCCGGTATCAGGCCCAGAGCAGCCGTGATTTATCGGGTACAAGTGAAATGCATTGTAAACCCAGGGAGAGGGAACTTTTAATGGATTCTCCCTGAAAGACAAACAACTGGAAGTGTTTCTGTCCAGGTTATTGAATGGGTTGTGGGCCCAAGGCACCCACCAGGTTAGCTGTCAAAGCTTTAACAGGCCCGGTAGTTTACAACCATCGTTTGATTTTTTAACCTTTGTTTTCATCTTCTTCTTTTTTTCTATAATCTTTTTTCTGGTAATAAAGTATGATGTCAGTGTCTTTCCATAGGAGTCATCCCTTTGGTCGGTTGCTTTGCCATCTTAAAGCAGCTGTCGGTCTCAATGTGCTGGCACTGAGAGAATAATGGCAACATGAGACTACATCAGGGCAGTAAAAGAGGAAAATCAATAGCACTTTATTTCCAAGAGATCTCAAATGAAAGATGAATGAATATGTCCTGCCACAGAGAAGGTAACATTTTGCCTTAATGTCTGCCTGATAACCGCCGGCATATGGCCGTCAATGTTCCAATTTTGTCGGTTGATGAAGAAATCGACGGCCTCAAAGTGCGTGCCAATGTGCTGAAAGGCTGCATTGAAGAGTGCCGCTGCAGACGCTGAACCGTTGACTCACTCGTCATATTATTCCATACACTGTAAGAGATTTGTTAAAAATTAATACATATGATTACAGTAAACAGTTGTATGATTATGTATTTGCTGTTTTTCTTTATTTTCCTATATTTCCCATAAGGGAAAAGGGTTATCAAACACTCATTGCACACTGTGAAAACGTAATTGCTCCTAAACTAAACCTAACAACTGTGCCACCTTTGGCAGCAATAACTACAACCAAACTTTTATGACAACTTGTCAGAAGTCTTTCACATCGCTGTGGAGGAATTTTGTCCCACTTGTCTTTCCAGAATTGTGGTAATTGACGCATATTGGAGGTTTTCTAGCTCGTTTAAGATTGCAACACAGCATCTCAATGGGATTCAAGTCAGAACTTTGACTAGCCCCAGTCCATAACTTTGAATTGGTTTCTTCTTAGCCATTCAGTGTTAGATTTGCTCTTGTGTTTTGGATCATTGTCTTGCTGCATTACCCAATTACATTTGAGCTTACGTAAGCTCATAGCTCCATCTATTATGACAAGTTGCCCAGGTCCTGTTGGTATGGCATTCCTCCTCTGGAATCGTGTTTTACTTTTTTTCAGACGTAACGTGACTCACATCTACCACAAGGTAAACATTTCAACTCATCCATCCATGTTTTTGGGGAAATTACTAGAATGATGATGGCATTTTTGCCCAGAGTCTTTGTTGTAGTGGAATCATGATCGCTGACCTTAACGGTTGCAAGTGAGGCCTGCAGTTCTTTGGAAGTCCACATGGGCTCTTCCATGACTTCCCGGGTGAGCCTTCGACGTGGCCTTGGAGTAACCGCGGTGGGACGGGTACTCCTGGGAAGATTCACAACTGATCTATGGCTACTCCGTTTGAGTCCCAGCGCTTTAGAAAAGGTTTCTCTCTTTTCAGGCTGAGATCTCAACAACTTTTTGTCTCAGCTCTGCTGGAATCTCTCTTGACTATGGCATGGTGTGTTGCTTGTTGACACCTTGCAGGGTTTAGATTGAACAGGGCTGGACCAAATCAACTGGGTGTGTGTAATCTAATTGAATCCAATTTTCAATTACATTTTGTTTCATTGATTAATTAGGTAACTAAGGGGGCAATAACTTTTTCACAGAATGTTATGAGTGTTTGATAATTGTTTTCCTTCAATAAACCATATTTTCAGTTGATTCAGATTGCATTTGTCTGAGGGTAGAGTTTGTTTGAAGATCTAAAACAAATAAGTGTGGAAAATATGATTAAAATTAGGAAAACAGCAAGGGTGGATACACATTCACTCCACTGTAAAGGTTTTACCTGTACAAACACAAAAGTGCATTAGCTTTCTTCTGCTCTCTGGATCTCTATTGACATGTCGGATGTTCATGCATCATACTTTCTGTGCTATTAGCTATGCTGCATCATGATCCCTCATGAAATTCTTTAGGTAAACACGATCTGCTGTTCACAGGATATCACCAGCCAGAATGTGTAACAGAGACACCATTGGGAAAGGTTCCCTTTAGCCAAATAGCACAATAGAAGAACAAATTGTTATTTGTACTGGTTTTCCCTCAGAACAACATTTGCATTTCTTCAGGATCCTGGACAACATTTTTGTTACATTATCTTCTCTCTTCTCTGCACGCCTCACAAATCCCCTTCATAGATTAGACAAATAGAATGCACATACTATATGAGTGTGTATATCCATGTTGCTTTTTTCTTTGCTGCAATGACCCCCTTAGGACCGGTCACCTTTGGAATGTCACAAACGTTTTTGGCAGCTCCTCCTCACTCCTCCCACACGACAGCCGGTGCTGGTTCAACCTGGTGACCTCATCCCACACACTGACCAGTGGGAGCCAGCGCTGTGTCCAAGCACATAGGTGGGACTCGTCAGAACCCACTCGTTTGGCCACATGAACATCCCAAGGCAAGCCAGGAAAATAGCTGTTCCCGTCCTAAATCTCCTCTCGTTACGTACTCATCGAGCATGTGTACAGCTCAGTTAGACAAACTCTCCGTCTTTAAGCATTTATTAAGTATGCACATACATAAGTTTTGGCGTGGTTGGGTCTGCTACATATTGAAGCTCCCTGCTGGCAGGCAGGGAGCACACGTACATCGATCCCCTTTTTGGACACATTAGCAGACCCGAGGTGGCAGTTGGGGTGGGGGTGGGAGCATTTCCTATCACCTCATCCAACAGCACAGAAACTAGTGGTTATGAACAAAGGACACTGGAGACATGCTGGATAGTTTAGCATTTTCCAAAAGGATAGACAGAAATATACATCTTCCAATTCTTGTTGTTGGAGAATCATATGCTGGACCAATAACACAATATGAAATGTAACTACACGCTGCCGTATAACACAATCCCTTCTATTTTCCACCATGACCTGCTGACTGATAGATGGATTAAAACAACAGTGTTTGAAAAAGCAGTAGAAAGAGAACAGCAGGCAACAAGGAAAAACAAACACACAGTGACACACGCGGCTGCTGTTATTTAGAACCACAAGAGTTCATTTGTGAGTGAGTGTGCCCTCTCGTTGCTCTGCTCTTCTCACCTAGGAACAAGTCGGGTGGATTCCACAAAGCAAACAGGAAAGGCTGCGGGCACCGGGGGGTTCTCTGTGCAGTGAGCCCTGTTTGAGATACCAGGGCTTCACTGCTTAAACATACTGTATTATTAGCACAGCAGGTGACAGTGTAATTGCTCCATCAAAATAGCCCGAGGGCGAGTAGGTGACTGCAACAGGGCTCACAAATGTTCCCCTTGCAAATGACAAGTTGTTCTGCTGCGGCACGGGAACGTGTGTGTCTGTGCGTGTGCCAGGGTTTGTTTGTTGTTTGCTGTCTGAGGGTGTGAGGCTTTTTATTTTTTACATCTGGGAGTTGCCTTGTTAGAATCGTTTCCTCAGGCATTAATTTCATCTACTATTGCTCAGCCTTGACAGCATATGGTATTTAGACAGTGTTATTACGACGAAGTGGATGTCTTATCTGGTTTCGTTTGTTTATTGCTATAAGGCTTCAGCTTTGTTCAAAACTATGTGTTTAACCTGTCTTATTTATCATATCTTTAATTATTCAAAATGCATGTATTTGTCCACAAGGTATTGTCAAGAATGGGTCTGATTGATCTGGGCATCAAATCATATGAAGACGTAGTCTTCTCTGCACACTACATACGTTTTTGAACCACGCTTATAGAACCAAATTGCTCACAGCATAGACAGGACAGAACCTATTCCACACTTAGCCCTTGTTAAGTTAGAATTGTGCTGGATAATAAAATGGATGCACGTCATGGCTTATTTGAGGGTTCCTGCTGTACGCTTCCCTCAAAGCACCTGCAAGATAAATATGATCTCTCAGTGGTCAAATGTATTCCCATTTCACATCCTGATCATGAGTAATCAAACACAGGGCTTGTCGATTGATGCAGACTACAGACATGATTGATGTGGGGGGAGGAAGAAAGGAAGTGAAGGATGGATAATTGGACTATGGCCTTTATCATTTGGTGTGCTGAGCTGTATTCAGTCGGTCTCATTTCCCTTTAATCAACTTGATTGGAGGCCCATTGAATTGCAAAGAAGTTGTAATTCAAATGAGCTACTGCTCTAGAAAGAGATGTCCAACTCAATAGCTTATCGTTATTTAGGCAAGGGAGTCTATTTGATTGGGCACAGCACCGAGCACTCCGCAAAACTGAACAGAGTGGTAAACAATTTCATATTGTGAAAAGTTAAGCAGAATCCTTTTGAACTATCAAACGTGTGTCCCCAATACCATAGTTAGTTGTGAATCTAACCTCAATGGCTTTGCATTATTAGAGGATGCAGTAGGTTGCACTGTGACATTTATCTTGGTTGTTTTCATGGTTTTGATACATAATTCTATTGCAAGGATAGACATTACTGTACATGGTATGATCTTCTTTTTTTTTGTGACATTGATACACAGGATTAACGGATGCAGCAGACAGCGCTTTACACAGGATCAATCAGAGATCCCCTTTCCTCTGTTCTCATCAACCTGTGGACAAGGATAAAAAGCCTTTGTTTCTCCTCGCGGCAATCGGCTCAGCACTGATTACATGGGGGCACGTCTTGTGTGTCCCTTACGTAGGCGGGCGATAGCAGAGATTGATAACAGGGCAGGGCGTCCATTCAGGCCCTGATCTATGGCACAAGGTCCCCTGGGATGAAGCCATTCCGGCTCCACTTGGATGACCAGAGCCGGCAGTCGCAGTAATTGAGAGGAGATGTATTTATAAAGTGCTCCGCTCAGCAGCAGCCCCTCGGATTCCAGTATATCTGAGGGCGGAACTGAAAGGGAAAGTGTCACAACCCAAGGACGCTCAGAAGCGCTGGCCCTGGAGCTGGCACCACATAATATGGGTGTAACTTTTTTCCCGCCTATCATCTTTCACAGACCCACCTTTTATTTTGACAAGTCTGATATGGTTGGGAGAAATAGAGTGTTAGAAAATGTGGAGCTGAAATCTGGTGCCATGCATATTTGGTACCATGCATATTTGCTGTACATATGTTATTCGATTACATACAAAAATAAATGATATGATTAATCTCAGTATATACAAATAAATGATGAATTAAATTAAACTATAGCTTGTATTTTAAGAAAGGTATTTAACCTTAAAAGGTGCTTCTGTATTGTTTTGCGAATACCATAGTTAACTTAGAGATATACATTTCACAGCCATATTATTGTTTTGTGATACACACTTTCCCTTGTTCGTGTAGATTTTCTTTTTCACTATTTGCAATTGGCTTAAACAGTAGCCACAAATCACATAGGCACCTTATTGATTGGAGCTTATGACAAAATCCATATAAAATACTTCAAGGTATTAAAAGCCCAAGCAAGGGAAGAGGAGTGCAGTGGTCTGATGTGAGAGGAGAAAGTAAAAGCCTATTTTGGATATTGGATGCTGTCAGGTTGTCTGTATGGTTTAAGAGTGTAGATGCGTAGGGAATGTAGATGAGTGTAGGTGAATTTGAAACGTCACTTAGGGTGAGCAGAGTGGATGAATCGCTCGCTGGGTGACAAGCAAGGGATCCTAAAACAGTGTGAAGACTAATTGCTCCAAAGACTCCATTGACGAGGCAACCGTAATGTACAGAATCCTCAGGGGACACTAATGTGTTATAGATGTGATACAGATGTCCCTCCAATTAGCGAATTACAGGGAAGTATAATGATGCAGCCTTACGAGCGTTCCAAAATCTCTGTGTTTCCCTGGCCTATATGCAATGCTGCCACTTTCAAGTCGCATGCCTGAAGGAGATCAAAGAGATATTGATGTGTAAATGAGACAAGGGCTCAACCACAAAGATGCAATGGAACACTCAGAGTGTTGATGATATTGCAGTGTATGGTCTATGTTGCTTTACCGAACAGCACATAAAGGATCATTTTTGTTTCAGTACCCGTGGATAATATGACATTCTATCTCCTTGTTAGGCTATCGCTGTGGCATACCTCATATTTCCATGAGCTTAGAATTAGCAGTGTGTAGAAGAGCCGTTTTCTTAACAGTCCTCTGAAGCAGCGGGGCTTGACACAACTGAAATATGTTTTGCTGCATTATTCAAAAGTCTTTCTATTCCCAAACGGAGTACCATTAGATAATATATGGGCCGTTGCGGCAACGTACCGTATAGGAGAAATGAGCTTGAAACCCCATTGCCGGTGATACGACCACGGCCAAGCATGAGAAAAGACAGTCATATGTTGCTTTACTAAAAATGCAACTCTGTTCTTCAGACTTGTTTTGGTAGTTCATAGTGTCGGTCCTTTGTTTGGGAATGAAACCTACCAGCAGGGAGCAGGCGTGTTTGAGACACCCCGGCAGGAGCGCTGTGTTTCCTCCCTCTGGTGTCTTCCCTAGCCCTGTCAACCCTCATGTTAGTTCATGAAACAAAACAGAACAGTGGGGAAACAGTAGGAGACACAGAAATGTCCCCAGTGTGAACCTGGTGCGGCAGTCCCTGATGGATGAGGATTTAATCGAAACTTGCTGACCAAAGAATGGCGATATAATGGTCTGCATAGCTGAGAGTACTGACAGAGGAAGTGCCGGTGTATGGCGGGGGGGAAAAATCCAATCTGTCATATAGGCTGCCTGGGATTGTTTAACAAGCTGGCTTGTCAGAAATCGCTCTAATTTCTAAACCACTGACACTGTAATGCTGTGGTTCAGGAGACACCTAACCTCCCCTGTTTCGCTCTTTGGGTCATTAAAGTCCCATATCAGTCACGCTAAAAGGGGTTTATCGCCGCCTTCCTCATCCCGCAAAGCAGGGGCTGACAGCTCCCACTTTGTGGACGTAATGTCCAGAATGCCGTGTGGGTATGGATCCTTGTGGAGGCTTTCCAACCGATGGTGGTCACATCGTTACATCGATTCAACAGGAAGTTAATGGAAGCCTCCGTGCTTTCCGACTTTGGTGAGGGATGACACATGGGGAGGGATGGCCACCGACACTTGAGTGTGGTAGGTCAGTGGCCTCCAAAAAACTGGATTAACAATGCACATGTACAATTGATTTACCTATTTACCAGTTTTCAGATCCAATCGGTCCCCACGTGTATTATTGGTACATGGAAGTAGACATACAGGTAGAGGTGTAACATAGGATTACGGGCAGAGGTTTAACATAGGGTTATGGTTAAAGAACTGGCAGCATTAGGTGGAAGGAGATTGTCTGAAGGACTATACTTTCCGTGGACCCTACCTTTAACAGCGCTCGAGTGAGGTACTCACTGTTCTCACCCTGTGATTTTAGGCTCCCAACAGGTCAGTGATTTCCTACACTGACTATAATTACTTTATGACAGCCACTTAATGCACCGGTACGCACTATGAAAAGGTTTCCTGTAATAGCAAAGCTGTGTGAGCAGCAGGGGAAAATGATTGAACTGTACACTTTATTATTACTTTAATCTTACTGATTAGTACTTTTTTTGTCCTTGGCTTTCTTTAGAGAGGGAAACTGGGCCTTTTAGCAACTTTTCATTAGATGTGCTCTATCTGTGCTGAGGAGTACACCAGGTAACCCATGTCCTCACAGAGGAGCATCCATTTCCTTCTTCTTAAAGGGGTTTGTCAGTTGGCGGGCAACTGAAGCAAGTCAAACTCAGGTCACCATGTTCTTAAATTCAAGCTGTCTTTAATACCCCCTGACCTCTTCAACTGACCATCCATCATTTCGTACATGTGAGTTCCTGTACGAAAATAAAATCTCTCTCTCAAAATGATTGAACAGGATGTTACCGTTTTGATAAATATTTCCTCTATGCCTGCCCCATCAATTATTTTATGGACAGTATCTCAGAGGACTGTACATGTTCCAAGTAGCCATATCAGGATACTCCTGTGTTTATATGCCCATATGTTTCTTTCTGTTGTGTCTGGGGCAGAATATTATATTCCTATTCTATAAATCACTCAAAGTATTTTGTTTGGGTCTTACTGAAATGAGGATAGTACTAATGTCTCTCTGTCCACGTATAAGTTAGTGTGAAGTGTTGAAAGGGTGTACAATGATTTAGATTTTATGTCTTTAATTGTGGTGAACGGTTTAAGTCCAGCTTCTTACCAATCAGATGGAAGGTGTTCTCATCCAGACTCATCATGTCAATGAAAGAGGAATGAGTAAAATGATATAGACTGCAAAATGGTAACCAGTCATATGGTAATCTGATGTTATTACTCAAAGTGATTTTATATTTAAACAGCATGGGTCAAGGCATTGTATTGTTTTTGGATGTAAGGAGAATAAAGTCCGGGAGATGGGAGACATAGAGCAGTGTCAGCACCAACCATTCTTATATTAATAGCAGTGCTGCTGTTTTGCTAATATAACCAGTATTCCTGTACACACATTTTTGACTCAGTCATCTAGCAACCCGCTTTACAACTTAGAAGCTGAAGGTAGAGTAAAACATACAGTTGATAATTTTAAGCATTAAGTTGCAGAGTATTTATTACAAAAGACTCTCTCTGCATCATATCCCTTTGTTTATTCTTTTCACTTGAACATCCACTTCTTCATCCAGGGATTTTAGTGTGTCAAGATGTATGCATGCAGCGTATGTATAATAGTGGGCTACAGGTGCTGGGTTGAGGTATTAGTTTCTTAACCGATGCTGAGCCCACTGCAAATGCTTTAAATCTGCGTGCCTTGTCTCTGGCCCTCTCCACATGAAATCCACCTCTCCTCCCACTGTCAGGGGAATCTCTCCTTGTGCACATACAGCCAGCACTGCTGCCATTGTGAGTCATCTGTTCTCACTTGCTCTCTTTCTTGCTCTCTCATCTAACGCTTGTTGTGCATCTCTCTTTCTCTCCTCCTGCTTCACACATTCACCTTCCCGGTGCATCTCTCTGTGTGCCATTGAGAGCCATGAGCGACCCCATCTATCTTATCTCTTTGCTCATCAGCAGGCTAGTGGCCTTAACTCACCCTCTCCATTGGGATGAATCACATGCTTTATCGACTGCTCTCCTCCCCCCTTCACACAATAGGGTGTGTTCTTGGTTGAGGGAATCACATTGAGCTCTGCTTGTTTCACACACTCTATTACATATACTGTATGTGAGACGATGACAGGGTTTGAATTGAAAAAAATAAAAGAATAGTTGTGGAAACTTGACATGAGGAGCTGCAGCACATTATTCTACTGTAAATACAGTCAGAAGTTGTTGATTTAATTCACACATAAGTCATTCCAGGTTGGGCAAAGATACTAATTGAAGTGTAATGAACGTGCATTACTTTCCTAGCCATTTAAGAACTCTTCAGCTCAGACAAAATGTCTACCATCAAGTCACTTACTTTTGGATCTACTTATTTCCTCATCATTTCAAACCTATTTAGCAATTTAATGAGATCAGAGAAGCTTAGATGGGGCAGTTCCCAAAAACACTTTGTTGCAGTCGAGCTGATATCTCTAAATGTCTCGAGTCCTCTGTGTATGCTGTGATAATGCTTTCTTTATCGTGCTGAGGCCAGAAAGGTACAAGGAATCCTAAGTTAAGTGAAAAACGATAAAAGCTGTAATTATGGAAGATACTCAAAATGAATGGGTTGTCTCAGACTTGAAAATCTCATAAATATACCCTGTGACTCACTCTTTGACGATAATACCATTAAAGCAAGTTGCACTGTGTTTGGTGAAAGTTATTTTTGCATATTTTCTCAAACATGCTGCGGTTGGAGCTAAAGCAAGGACGCGCGATACGACATGTGGTTGAACTAGGTGACAATTTCAATTCCAATATGCTGTTCTGGTATGGTCTCTGTAGTGTAGCCTGTTGGTTTGAATTTATTTAGTAATGTCATTTTATCAAGTGTATTCGACAAAGCTAGCTTGTTCACACTCAATACACAACCGTTTGATTGTATAAATAACCGTTGTTTTGCATTGCTCTCGGTAAGTGATTTAGCTTTACAAGAAAATTTTCTTATAATTAATGTCCTGAGTGAGTGTTACCCTTGCAGACACTAGGTATGTTTTTCAGAGACACAGCAAACAGTCATCTTAAGGAAGAAGAAAAACACTGAAAACCTAACCCCAACCCTACAGACATGATGGGATTATTTTGTGTGTGCTGTGGAGAATAACAATACTTCTGCCTTACCAAGCTATACCAATAGAAATATTAAAATAGCATCAAATGTATGTTTTCATTTTGTAATCAATAAAAGCCAATGATTCATAGTGGGGCTACAATCATCTGTTGTGTACGAGCACATGGCCTCTCTTAAAACTCCATGGTCTCAATGTCTATGTGAAACAGCAGTGTCTGGCTGACTAATATATTTTATATGCATATAAAACAGCAGTATGTGAATGAATAAAATCAGTCTCTACAGCATGTCTTTTTGAAACAGCAGCATATGACTGAACAATATTGTTCTGGACTTGTTCGCTAATTGTCTCATTTTGTTTTGTGCTCTGGTTCTATCCTTCTAGTGTAACTTTTGGATTCTATCCTCATGCACATGCTTTGGTATTCACAGTTTTGCTCTGTTGTCGACAAAATAGAAAAAGACTATAACATAACAAAATTACTCTCCTGGAGGCCTTGTTCTTCTGGGTTGAAAAATG
>JAVQIZ010051637.1:0-20624 GCA_036023535.2 Galaxias brevipinnis
GCTTTCATAGTGAACTCTTACTGATAAAGTGTAAGGGCACCGTGCTGTGTCTCCTACCTACAGCTTTCATAATGAACTCTTACTGATAAAGTGTAAGGGCACCGTGTTGTGTCTCCTACCTACAGCTTTCATAATGAACTCTTACTGATGAAGTGTAAGGTCACCGTGCTGTGTCTCCTACCTACAGCTTTCACAGTGAACTCTTACTGATGAAGTGTAAGGACACCGTGCTGTGTTTCCTACCTACAGCTTTCACAGTGAACTCTTACTGATGAAGTGTAAGGGCACCGTGCTGTGTTTCCTACCTGCCGATGGTGATGGGGAAGAAGGGAGTGGTCTTGGTGCTGCGTTGCTCCTCAGCAGCGATGGCCGCTTCCAGAGACAGACACATGGAGTGGGCCTGCTCCGCCTGCTCCACGTAGGCCCTGCTGTCCGGGCTCAGCCCGCTCAGACCCACGTCCCCCTTCACCGTGCACGACTTGCCACTCTTCTCCACCACGCGCACCAGCTCCGACGTCTTGTGGGTCTTGGCTCCTGCCGTTACAGTGAGAGAGGACAGTAGAGTGAGCTTTGCGTGGGGAGGTAGTGAACACAGACACAGAGACACGTGGGTTTCCCTTCACCAAAGACGAGAAGGAGGAGAGATATTGAAAATGGTGTAGGACAACACAGAAAAAATATGAATTTGTATTCCTTGGACAGCCAGAGGTCTTCCGCACTAGACTATTTCACAGCATCACTTTAATGTGCTCACTTCATAAAACACGTATCCTCATAGCACTTAGTAACATAGAGAAATGTGCTTTACAAAACTAAAGTCTGATTCTATTTCTTAAATGTTCTTATTGTTGTTATTATTTTTCTTATTGTTGTTGTTAGGCTGCGAGGCTGGCTGTCTCACCGTCGTAGAAGCACACCTCCAGATCAGCGCTGGGGGAGTTCTCCATAAGCATACACTTAGCATACTTGGTGTACAGAGTGACTTTGGGCGTCTTTGATTTGACTAGCTGCACAAACTTAGAGGCGTACTGGTACTTTTTCCAGTATTTTTCTACAAAGATAAAAAAGAAGGTAAAACACATTTAAGTAGAAGATCAAACACGTTTTTCTGCTATCATATGAAATAAATGCTGTGTTGAAGTGTAAGATTGTGTATTATGAAAGGTTTTTCAGAGATGCGTTATGCTTGTGTAGTTGTCCTGGTACAGTGTGGTGTGTCTGGTCTAATGTACCTGGTAGGTCCTCGTAGCTGCAGATGAGAATGTCCTCAGGAGGAGCAGGAGGTCTGTCCAGCACAGGAAAACCCTTTCCATCATTGGGCTGGTAGATCGTCACCTACACCATCAACAACACAGTTACTCTCAAATTTATTTTATATTGTTTCTTTTTAATGTGCAGAACGGTTTGTAATTGACTGTGTGTACTGCTTTGTATTTGCATGTTTTTTTTCGTAAAATGTTTTTATTTTATTTTTCACTTTCCAACCTAAGAGCTGAATATGTTTGACAAGGTGGTGTGTCTCACCATGGATCCGTCGCAGGATATGCACAGGACCTCTTTGACCCTCTCCTGACCCGCCGGGCCCTTCAGGAGCTCCATGCACACCTCACCCGTCTCCAGGATGCTCACCTGACACACACACACACACACACACAGCACAGCACAGCAGCGTTAGAGCTACTTCCACACAGAGTAATGTATGTGTATCAAAGTCATCCACTCCGCTCACAGACCAGCAGCAGCAGATCCACTCTAGATGTCACGCTCTGATGTAAAGATGTGTTGGATACGTGTAACTAAGGAGCAGTTTGTTTCTCTCACCACAGCGTTTTTAGTCTTCTGTCTGATAGGCTTCAGTCTCGAGGCACACAACGGAGGAAGGACACTCCTCAGAGACTTCTTCTTCTCCTTCTCCACACTGCTTTTGGTGCTTTTAGCCAGACCTTGCTGCTCGCTGCTGCCCCCTGGGTGCCCTGGCTGGTACTCCCCTATAGGGAGGTTCTCTCTGTAGTCCTCTGGGTTAGGAGGGTGGCCTTGCGGGTGGTGGTGATGCTGCTGCTGCTGGTGGTGATGAAGATGATGGTGGTGAGTCCCTCTGCTTCCTTTCTGCCGGTCGTCCCAGGAGTTGTTGACTCCTAAAGGCTCTCTGCAGCCGCTGTGGAAGCTGCCGGAGCCGCTGTGAGCGCTGCTGTCTGTGGCCTGGGGGCCTGAGCCTGGAGAACCAGAGGGGACATTCGTCAACAACAACAACAACAACAAAACAAAAAGCAAAGTGAATCGGTATAGCGCTTTCCTAAACTACAACAACTTACTAACGAACATAACAAGAGGCGTTACCTTCTTTACTGAACCAATTTGTTACGCCCTCTGAGTCCTTGAACTGGAGGATTTGAGGATGTCCAGTCTGCGAGGAGAACGAACATCCAGAGCTGGAAACAGAATCATCAAATTTGGTTTAGGTGTTCGAAGGCACAGTACCCCTGGTTAAAGGTTTGATACTGAAGGAGACTGTTTGTTAATTAAGACCATGGGAAAATACAAGCAGTGACAATAAGGTAAGATATGCTGATAAAGAAAGCCTCGCTTACCTAGCTGCCTGTTTGACAGGGGGTGAGGGGAGCCGGCCGTGTTCAGAGTACATCTGAGGAGTTGAGGTCATGGGGAAGGCCAGTCTCCCCGACCCGCTCAGGGTCTCCTCCGAGTGGCATCTCTCCAGCTCCGCGCCGTGGCCCTGTCCCACTGCCGAGGAGCTGGAGCGGTCCGAGGAGTGAGCCCTACGCAGGTAGCGGGAGTGGGCCTGCCCGTTCTCCACCACCATCATCATCCCTGGGCCTGGCCGAGCCCTGCCCACCCTCTGCTGAGGCGGCTGCCAGGGCTCCTCGCCCGACTCAAAGCAGGCTCCGCTGGGGTGGCGCGGCGGCAGGCTGGGGATGGGAGCCATGCGGTTGGGCAGGGCCGAGCCCATCAGGTGCCCCGCTCTCCTCTGGAGACGGTTACTGTTGCTGTTGCCGGAGGTGGACGAGGTGCAGCCGGTGGAGATGGTGGCGATACCGCTGTCCATGGAGCCCACCTCCCCCAGGCCCACCTCTTTGGACCGGGCCAGCTGGCTCTGGGTCATGAAGGGGTGGTCCAGCACCGCTGACAGGCTGGGTCGCTGGCTCGGGTCCCTCTGCAGCAGCTGGTGGATCAGATCCTGGGCTTCCGGCGAGATGTGGCTGGGCATGTCGTACTGCCCCAGGACCACTTTGTTCAGCGTGCGTTTGACCGTGTCCGTGTCGAAGGGCGGCCGGCCCATCAGGAAGGCGTAGAACATGCAGCCCAGGGACCAGACGTCTGACTCCAGGCCGTGGGCACTGCGTGTGGCCACCTCGGGGGAGATGTAGTTGGGCGTGCCACACATGGTGTAGTGCTTCTCGCTGGGCAGCTTGAGCTGCGTGGCCAGGCCAAAGTCCCCGATCTTAATGTTCATGCTGCTGGAGAGCAGGAGGTTGGACAGGGTCAGGTCTCGGTGCATGATGCCGTGGGTGTGCAGGTACAGCATGCCTTTCACTATCTGGTGCATGAAGTGCCTTGCTGGAATGGAAAGAAAAAAACAGCAACAAAATGGGATGCATTATAACTCAGGATTGAAACACGTTTTGGAGCCGTGATGAAACATAGATATATACAGAGTACCAGTCATAAGTTTGGACACACTTTCCCATTCACTTTAATAATTTCACAAAATAAATAGTTTTAGTGCTGCAAATCAATTATTTGCGTAATAACGTTTTAAAATGTGTTCTTATATAATAGATATTCCTATTCCATTGACTGACCTTCGTCCTCTGAGAAGGGAACCTTCCTGTCTTTCAGGTATCGACTCATCTCTCCGTTGTGGCACATCTCCAGCACAAGGTACACATAGTTGCTGTCTTCAAAGTAGTTGTACAGCTATATATATAAAATTTAAAAAAAAAAACATAACTTTTTTTTCTTCCAGAATTAGATTTCTAGAAAAATTTCTCATAATAATGTGGTAGGTTTATGTACTGAAAATCTTTTGGTCAAACCATACAATGTTTGATGACTGAATTCATTGTGGTGTACATCAGAGAGCATTTGTTGGCCAGATGGATACATCACATTTTGAAGTGAAACTTAATACATCTTTGTAAGTACAATATTAGTATGACTGACTTATTTATTATTACCATATAATACAACAGGGAAACAACCCCCAAACTGTTTTTCCTTCAAGTTACAAATTCCCCTTTTCCCATCGTCTGTCATACACCAGACCTTCCACAGGAGGCTTGGTTCCACCAGGCTCACCTCAAGCACAGACGGATGCTTCAATCGACACTGGATCTCCACTTCGTTACTCACGCGTTGCACCATGCCAGCTTTCTGCATGGCTTTTTTGTCAATCTGCAGAGGGAAGGAGGGGGCACACACAATAGAGGTAATTACACCCTGCGCTCTGGCGGCACCCTGCTCACACCGTTGTGGTTAGGCGATGAAATCTGTTCTCTACAAAGCGACAGTGAAGTTTTCTCGCTGTCCGTGGGGAACATAGGTAACCCATGGGAGGGAGCTGAAAGGTAGAAGGATTAAAGCAGGAGGCTCTTTGGCAGAGAAGCCCAGCTGTTCAAAATACAAGCATGTAGTACTCTATTTATTAACACAAAGATCCATCCCCACCGTTACATTTTTTAAGCAATATCATAACTCCTTTTGCAATCTACAGTACCAGTCAAAATTTTACTGCATGTAAACAATTTACCCCCCCCAAAATATAAATTCTTACCATTTTGATGGCAACTTCCAAACCAGTGTTCACTGACTTTGCCCGGTAAACACATGCAAAGGATCCTTTCCCGAGGAGTGTAAGGACTTTGAAATCCTGCATAACAGAATTAAATAAAAAATAAAAAATGTAAATTGTAATACACCAGCAGGAGCTAACTCCTCCGCAGACAGACATAATCCACAACGTTTTACAACCTTTCCTAGATTAAGTGCAGCTTCACCCATATCTAATTTACCTCAATCCTCATCTCATCTGCGGTAGACAAGAATGGAGGGTCATCATCTTTACAGATAGTTGGAAGGTTTTGAAAATAATAATGTATAACTTGATCAAACATCTTCACTGGTATTCCTGACATGTTGCCTGTGAAGTGTGACAAACACTGGCTAAACCAACGGTGCGCTTTTTTGGTTGTCAAGGGACATTTGGATACTATACACCCACAATAACTGCCAAACAAGCCATCCACATCTGACGTTGTCATATGGCCAACTAAAACCTTCAATTATCCCGGCTGTCTTCGCGCTAATGAGGACCATTGATGCCTGGCTGTTCCCTGGCAACAATACACCGATGCGGTTTCTCTCTCTAGACAGTCTCAGTCTCGAGAGACCGATGTGATAGTTAACGTCGTTAGGCAACATTAACTTAGCCAGTCTTAAGCGATCCAAAAAACTTCACCTGCAAAAAGTGTTTTCATTGGCTTTTTGAACAACGTTGTTATGCTTATATGCTGGGCAAGGCATATCTATCAACTCGTTGTTTACGTAGACTAGCACTACTAGTGCTAGTCGTAGTTGCTAGCTTGCTCCTATCTGTTTAAAAGTTCAATTGCATTGATGTCGGGATTATGGATTATGCTGACTGCTTTAAATACAAGATTTGCTTTAAAACATTTTTAACTTAAAGCTAACACTCTAAACCATGGTGAGTTAATGTTATTAAATGGCATTATTAGGTAGCGCTAACGACAGCTAGCTAGCCGTCTAACGCGTTAGCGTGCCGTGTTTACCTAAAGTTTCAACTCACCTCGATTCGATCGCCGATTGAAACACTCATCTTGGCTGGTAAATGTCTCAACGACGCATCCAAAACATATTAATTAGTAACATTAAATTTCATTAATCGGCACTTGCGTTATGGACTGTAAAAAAAACTTATAAATGTTGCTTTTTAATTCCCCTCCAAAACTTTGCAATTTCTTCCATTTTGAAAATATCCGCCCGTTACTCTCGTCGTGACGACACGGTCTACGTCGTATGACAACAAACTCGACACACCCACTTGCAAGTCGTGCCGTGCTTGTTCGATTCGTAACCTCCAGAAAACGTCCTTTACAAGATTACCTACCCTAAAACCAATATCATGCGTGAAAGCCTCTGCATTATTTCCTTCCTCCGTACAACATAACAATACTGCATTATGAAAAGGGCTTCAACGAGCCACAAACCTGGGTTTTTCTATAATTCCGTAAAGTGGCTTGGCAAGGTGTTTTCACGTCCTATCGTTCAGTCAGTGCCACATAATATTCACAAAGCAGAATGTTTAGTTTCCATTTTTTTATGAATTCAGTGTCTTGGATATGTATTTACCAATTGTGTGATTCAATGTTAAACACTTTAGACAAAGACAAGTCCTTTATTATTTGCCATCTTTAAATCCCATGACTTAAATATGGAAAATGCATGAAAACAAGAAAAGGAAAAATAGGCAGCTGAAAGTCAGTCACTATCTGACAGAATGAGTGTATCCAGCATAACCATTTTAAAACTAGGAATGTGTCTTATATACACACACTATTGGCCAGCTTTGTTTACTAAAATAATACTTACAAATTCTAGACATTTTGAATGTATATATTAAATACAAATATATAATGTATTTTTTGCATACATATGTTGCAAATGAATCAATCTGCTATTGATTGTTCAGACGGTATTTCTTCATATGTTCAACTACATGGTTAATGAGTAAAGAGTTTCATTGGGATTCAACTTTTGGAATGCAAACACAAAGGCCCACCAGTACGTTTGTTTTCTCTTTAGAACCAGTATTATTTTTAATCTATGTAATATTTATTTTCATCAAGCTCAACCTCTTACAGGAGAAAAGCACGCCATGGTAACACACAAGGGTTCTGCAAAACAAAAACTTCAAATCAGAAGGATAATTGTAAAATCAAAACATCGGCGAGTCGCTAATGAAAAACTAAATGCACACAGACAAAAACAGTTAGACAGGTGTGATTGGGTTAACATGGAAAATGGTCCAAAGGGAATCGTGAGCTTCGACTGTCTAAACTAAATGATCTTTTAATGGTAACTGGATGGGATGGCAACAGCGCGCGAGAGAGAGAGAGAGAGAGAGAGAAAGAGAGAGCGGCTGTCTCAGTCTATCTCCATCTCTCCAGTGCCAGGCTTTGCTGAGTGGCCACTCTTGGCCTCCCCCTTTCTCTCTGCTCCTTGCCGGGCTTGGGGGCCATTTTGGGCTCCACCACTGCCATCGTTCTCCTCCAAGGCCTCCTCTGCTCGGGGCTTTGACCGGTTTATCACTGGGTTGCACACCTCCTCCAGTTCCTGAATAGAGAATAATTGTTACAGGGAAATTTAACATAGAAGATGTATTGTTGTTGTTAAGGCACATAGTAATACAAGTCAGTAAAGTGCTATAAAAAAAGGTTTACCGTTATTATTATTAAAATGTGTCATTTCAGATATTACACAAAACTACAATATGAGCCAGCAAAAAGTTCAAGTTCAAGTAATTTTTATGGTGTGATCATATTCCAGCCATGTTGCCAAAGTGTTACTGTATGTACGATGTCCATGGCTTTTTAAAATCAAAATCGGATTATTACAAAATGTTGAAACTCTTTAAATCTATAGTTTGTGAAAAGACGTCGACTAAATCGACAGTCGAGTCAGTCACTCACTGACCTGTATTTTAGAAATGATGTCTGCTACTTTGAGGACAGGGTCTTGTGCAATGGTGAGTTTACTCTGAGCATTCATCTTGCTGTTCATCCAGCCCATGCTCTCGTTGACATACTTCTCTACAGTACTCATCTCCTCAGCGTTCAGGTGCTGGTATCGCTCATCCTGAACAGGAAAGACAATGCACATTTTGTTATCACACCTTAACTTAAACACATATTTCGAACCATCCTAAATGTATTAAATCCGTCCGGAATATATCAATTAAACAGTATAACCATTTACATTTTAAAACTACCATGCAACTTAACATCAATAAATACAAAATCCATGAAAATAAAATGGACTGTTTGGTGTCAAGTTACAGGTCTCTGTGGCATTAGCCTAATGAGTTTAAAAAGTAGAAAAACAATTGGCACAGTCCTAGTACAGGAGTGTTGTTTACAGAGAACAATAGTAGGAAAAGCACACGTTTTAAACTACTATTAGTGTTTAATAATATTTAACTGGGCTGAAACTTCAGAATGAATAGTATTGTCAGATGTACAGTCATCATAGACACACTCAGATCTTACGTTTCAACAACAACATGGCAATCTTAAATAATCTGAGTAACAAACGACTCTTTTCTTATTCAGTTTACCTTCTGTCTGTAGGCATCCACAGCCTTCATGTAGAGCTGCAGTTTCTTGCCCAGTTCCTCCAGGGCCTTGGGCCGGTCCTCCTGCTCTCTGTGTCTGTCCTGGATGGGCTGGCCGAACCTCTGGAGAAACACATCACACGTTTAGTTTGAGACTCTGACTAAAAGCACATTCCTCTTCAGCTTTCCATGGAGAGAACATTAAGCCCTATATGGGTCCACCATTAGACCTTTTGACCAATATTGATCAATATTAATCATACATTTTGTCTACCAGGGCTTGTAACTTAAACTTACAACTAAGAATCTTAAGTAACTCTACAGTTTCTGCTAAAACATTTTAAGTCCAAAACCATCTCCATAACAGACTTGCTGCAGCCAGATTCCCTGGCAGTGAAGAAGCACAGACCTTGAGCTCCTCCAGCTTGTCTACGTAGACCTGCTTGGCCTGGTCCTCTCCCTCCTCATAGAGCCAGGTTTCTGTGTCCTCCAGCATTAGTGTCAGTCGGCTACCGTCCTGCAAGGATTCACCATGAGACAGAACAGGCATCAGCTAAATGTTTTAATACTTTCCCTAGTTCCCTGATAAACACATAACAAAGGACTTGATTAACGTGAACACACAATTTCCCAGTGTGTGATGTGGCTGTATGTGCTATTATCCTTACTCTACATGTTAATAACAGTTTTTTTAAATATTAGCAGTTAGCAAAGTCACACATGGTATTTTATTTTGAGTGTAAAGTCACTTGATAGTCATGCGATAATCCAGTGTCTCTTCGTCCTAACCTCTGGTGTGATGTACTTAACGTAGACGCCACAGAGTTTGTCTCTCAGGTCGTACACGTACTCTTCCACCGCGTTCTTGGCATCGTTTCTCTCCTTTTCCAGTTTATCCTGGACAATCATCTTCCCCTGAGGGGTCAAAGTGAGTGTGAGACACGTAGCCTATGGGACCCGGAGCTGCGGCCTACTGCTTGGCCCACTAGCTACACTGACTCAGTCATTTAGATCGCAGAGTACTGCAGCAGCTCAGCCCCTGCTATGCAGGTACTTGGGGGAGGCAGTCTAAAATCACGCTACAATCAGGCTACAATTATGTGCAGCTTCAAGGGAAAAATAGGGGAAATATGAATCTGGGATTACAAGTGTATCACTCGGATAGAGAGAGAACATAATTCTTTTAAATAACTGGTCATAAAGAACAACTTAATTTCAACCATTATGTATAATTGAGATACTATTAAGAGCACACAGCGAAGCACTTAGCATTTCTAAAGCACAGTCATTTTGAAGCATAATCTCCCACAGGTAGAAATCAGCATTTAAAAAAGCACCATGACTCAGCAGGGTTGACTGAGGGGTTTTTAGTGTGTGTGTGTGTGTGTGTGTGTGTGTATGGTTCAGTGGACAGGGCTCACCTCATACTCCACAAAGTCATTGAGGACGTCTCTGTCCAGCTGTCGGACGGTGTTGGCCAGCACCGGCAGGTCAACACTCTTCACCTTCCCTTTGGATTTACCGGACCCTGACGCAGAGTCCAACTTCTCCCCAGACAGCCCATCCTTCAGTAACACAACAGGTATAGCAAAACGGGCATAACATACAGGTATAACATAACAGGTATAGCATAACAGGTGTAGCATAACAGGTGTAACATAACAGGCATAACATAACAGGTGTAACATAACAGGTATAACCTACAGGTTATTTCTGTCGCTAAACAGTGTCTTTCATGTTTTAGGTCTCAGTCATTGGATGGTTATAAAAGGTTCTGAAAACTGATAGGTTCATTGAATCCCTATGGAATCAGTTCAAAGTTCAACTGACCTTACTGCTGGAGCTGGTGTCATCGGTCTGCTGGTCAACTTGGCTTTGAACCTCCTGGTCCACCTGCATCTTAGTCTGAAACATAGAAACCCTCACAGTGACCTTATCCTTATATTAAACAGGGCACTGCTGGAAAAGAGACCTAGTCACATTCAGTTACCCCTGCATAAATACATGAGATATTAAAATAATAATAATAATAATAATAATAATAAAGCCTCTTTGTCATTTTTATAAGCTTACTCATGCCAACTTTTAGCAAATCACGTCAAATCAAAAATATTATTTACTAAAGATGCAAGCCTCTCAAATTAGGTTAGTTAAAAAAATCTAATATATAGAGTAGGAATTACTCTATTCAAGAATTGTAATTATAGTGTTAAAAAGATTAGTATAAGAACACGGTTAATACGTGGACTGGAACACGGATATGCGGACTGCAAAACACGGACTGGACTAAGAGGATCGGATGAATTGGAAAAAGGGCAGACAGCATTGGTGCAGCACAGTTGGCAACGGACAGGTTATGTGATTTGAGTTTATTAATAAACAGATGTTAATGGAGCCTCTGGTAATGTACACAACGTCAAGCCTTGTCATACAACACAGGCTTTGGAGGTGTCCCGGTGAGAAATCTATGTGTTACGTTGACATTTATTTGACACCAGCATTTAGCTTCACAACGTTGTGTGTGTGTGTGTGTGTGTGTGTGTGTGTGTGTGTGTGTGTGAGTGAAGGCCAGTCACTCTTAATAACCACAAACCTCCTCTGAATAGTTATAGATGTCATCTTCAATGAGAAGAGAGGGGTGCAGCTTCAAAAAGCCAAAATGAAACAAGGCAGAAGATGAGCGCATTCATTTAATACTACACCCAATGCAAGGGAAATAACATAATAACGCAAACTCGGGATTATAAAAAGGTCACAATCCAGATTAAATGAAGAGTAAACTAAAGTGAGAGCTAAACACACCTGCATATCGAAATACGTCTTATTTCCTGCCATTTGTGTTTTTTTATATTCCACTTTATTCCACTTTTACTAGGATAAACTGTTGCGTTGTGTTCGTTGTTAGAACACTTTGTAACTTTGTTAAGAAACGTTCTATACAAATGAAAGGTAATTTTATCATTATATAAATGAGTGTTGCTACCTGATCTTCCGGTCTGCCTTCGTTCTGCACAGTGGGCTCCGTGTCCACCTGCATGTCCTCGCCCTCCCCCTTCTGCTTCTCCATCAGCGCCGCACTGGACACGCTGAAGATCCCGTGCAAGTTGACGCGAACCTTGACCTTTACTTTGGAGCAGTCTCCGTCTTGCTGGGGCACCACGTTCTGCACGGTGAAACGCCCTGGGAGACGGAGAAGCCAATGAAAAGGAAAAGGCACCACTGAAGGTTTCATTCATAAATACAAAGACAAAGAGAGAGGGAGCAAAGGTGAAGTCCTACTTAACGTAGACCCCAGACTCTGTAGACCTCGCAGACCCTCAGCGGGGGTTCTGTTTAAAAGTGTCGTCTTTGAGGGCTGAGAGAGTAGCTGCTAATTGCACATGTCTTAAAATAAAATGCCACCTGGGGCGTAATAAAACTGACAAGACACAGCCTATCACACAGACACACACACACACGCATGCACCCACGCACACGCACGCACGCACGCACGCACACACACACACAGAGATACTAAACACCAGCAGGAGGACATGACAGTCCAAGTTGTCAGCAAGCAGAACGACAATGAACACTGAGTCTCAGTTGTAATTAACCAGTCATGTCAGAGAAAGACATAAATATGGAATGGGCATCTCACATTCCACCTGGGCTAAAGGCCTGAACGAGAGTTAGATTGAGGATGCATTTAAGTGGAAAATAACCCCTAAAAAAGGGCAACAGGGCAGGGAGTTTTTTTTTGTTCCACTACTCAAAAGATGTCTTCATTCTTTTCCTTAAGTGTGTTTTTAACTCTCCCTTCTCCCACCAGTAGAGAGCATCATTAGTTGGCCTAGAGAAATGGGCGTCCTTCATCAATAGATGAATTCCTTTTCTTTCTTTTTTTGTAATTTAATTTTGAATTCACATCTTTAATATTGAGGCTAAAGCCAATTGAAGGAGTCGTCCTTACCTATCCTGGTGTCTGGGAAAGGCAGCTCCTGAGGACAACTGTAGAAAGCCTCAAGGTCAAAGGGTTCCTTCTTGTGGAAGGTGATGACCTTGGAGAAGGGGGCCGCATGGTTCTTACTGTACACCTCACACTCCCTGAGAACACCAACAAAGAAGAAACCAAGAGTAGTTATTGTCACTCTCTCCACAAGTTTTTCCTGACATTTATTGGTTCTTAGCATTAAATACGTTGACTGTTGCATCTTTGACTGTCAAGTTTATCAGGGGGAGGTTAAAGGTGTAGTTACCCCACTCCGTCCTCTGTAGTGGACTTCCAACGCAGAGTGATTGGGTAAGGAACCACGTCTGTGATGGAAAACTCACGCACCTTGAACGCCGGGGACAGTATGGCACACTGCCGCCATGACATTCAGCAACGCACGCACACACACACAGACACACACACACACACACACACACACACACACACAACCAAACACCCAAAAAAGGAGCAAATACATACTTGTCAAACTTGAACATTCAAGTGTATTAAACCATTTGTTACCAAAAAAAGAGCACAAAGAGCATTATATCAGTCTATCATTGTCACTAGCATATCATTATTATATTGTGTAGCATACATCACTTTAACCTACTTTTATCAGACTGTGCATTTTTATCCTAAAGTAAATATTGCCTGTATTTAACATTTACGGTATATGTATGCTTACCTAATGCCCAGTTCTCTCTTGTAAAATAGTTTGTTTTAATCTCAGAGACACTACCTGGTGAAAAACGTTTTTTATAGCTGGAGTGTTTGAGGATGAGTAGGTACGTACCTGAAGGGCACAGCCCCTAGCCACAGCTTCGTCTGCGTTCAGCGTGGTGCTGATGTCTTTACCAAAGAACTTACAGATCCTCTCTTTGATGGCGGGGCTTCTAGTCGCTCCTCCCACTAGCTCTACTGCATAGACGTCATCACGGGTCAGTTCTGAAGGGACACACACACACAATTATTAGGATGAATCCATGGTTTTACTACTAAGCTAGTCCTTCATTTATTGAAAGGGGGCGTTCTAATCACATACTTGACTGTTCAAGTACTGCTTTCAGCGGCGCCTCGACTTTTAACAGGTACTGAGCACTCAACTCTTCAAAATGAGCCCTGATGATGAAGAGGAAGGGAAGTAAAGGAAACATAGCATTCATAAGCACCTTTTCTGTAGGTAGTGTGAGTTCACCTCCTACACACGACAGAAAAACCAAAGGCCTGATTCGGCAACGCACCTGTTCATCTTCCCTGTGACGTCAATGTCATTCATGAAACACTCCACGTTGAGTGGCAGGTCGGAGCTGTTGGCACTCATCAGCTTCTTGAGTTTCTCACACTCCTGGTGGAGCCGGAGCATGGCTCTGGGGTTGTCCTTCACGTTCAGCTTGTACCGGCCTTTGAAGTCCTCGCAGAAGTAGTCCACCAGCACCTCGTCAAAGTTACGCCCTCCCAGGTTAGGGTCAAACGCTGTGGCCAGGACCTGAGCGGGTTTTTCAACTGTTATATATCTCCAAAAAAGAATAATCCAAATTGGGAGATATCCTCTTCTAAACTAAATAAGAATTAAATAAAATACTAATAGTATTTTGCCACTAGAGTATTTGATCCCATATCTTCATTGTTTTTGCTCCTTATGGAAAAACCATTTTGCAGCCAAGAGTTACATATCATATTGTTGAGAATGTTACATATATACACACATATATATATATTTATATATATATATATATATACATAAATATGTATGTATGTGTGTATGTATGTATGTATGTATGTATATTTATACATAATATGTACATAGAAGGCTCCGTGATTACGCATATGTCATGCAACACAAACATGGACACACCTACAATGAGCATGAACACTGATCAAACCAAAGGCAAAAAAACACGTTCTGAAAGGAATGATGTGCATGATTTTGAGTTCTTTTGTTCTGACGCCAACAGACCTTGAGTTTGCCTTTGTTGAACGCTGCAATGGAAACTTGGTATGATGAGTGTCCGATGTCAACAAACACTACGTTTCTCGGTTTCTCCTCCGGGCTGGGCAGGTCCTGTTTGTAGATCCCATAGGCCAAAGCCACTGTCAATCAAACAACACAAAACAAAAAGATGTCACCACATGTACATATATTCAGCACATCAACTTGTTTTTATATCCTATTCTATATACAGTGTTGCATTGTAAAACATGTAGCATGCAGCTAACAGAGAAGACTGACCTGCAGTGGTATCATTGATCAGACGTAGGCAGTTCAGACCGGCAATCTGAGTTGCATCCATCACTGACCTTCTTTCAGCATCCGTGAAGAAACTCGGAACCTACAGAAAAAAAGCAAGGCAAAAGTAGCAAAAAAACCTAACAAAGAACGTAAAGCTCACAGTTTGGCTATTTTAAACTGAGGCACAGTATAACATGTCATACATTGTTTCATGGTCTCATATTAGTTATATTTGGGTTGTGTTCTGTTACAACAGGGACACTGAACACTCATTACAGCAACTCTCTGGCTCCTCCTCTTCTTCTCTATGACTTTAAACCTATCAGCTGAACTTACACCCAAACTAAATTCCTGTTAAACTGGTTGATTACCATCCTTTAATATATTCATCAACACAATAGTGGTCATCACTCACAGAGACGACACAGTCCACCACAGGCTTTTTCAAAGCACTCTCCGACGTCTCCTTCAGTTTGGTGAGAAGCATCCCAGTTATCTGCTCGATGGTCAACACTTTGTCTTCATCCAAATAACGCACCTATGCATGAGGACCAAGACGAGGTCACTGAAACTATGCCCGAACAAATAACATTTCATAGATATTGCTTAAATCAGGATTACAGCAGTTAGAAAGCTTTGAAATAGATATTGAATATTAACAGGATGAAAGGCCAGAACAAAAGAAAAAAAAAAGAACATTAGAAAATGTATTTAACCAAAGTCTAGATTGATGAGACAAAGTATGTGTGTTACAGGCAAAGTCATGAACACGACACAAAACACAATAGTAAAATACCAAAACAAACCATCTTAGGGAAATGTGTACACTATCTTTGTGTTTACCTTGACACCTGTGTTGCCACTGGCAAGCTTATGCAGAGTGTAAGGCAGTTTAGGCTTCTCAGCCTGAACAAAAGGGTCATCGAACGCTCTGCTATGGAACTTTTTAAATCCATAGACTGTATTTTTGAAGTGTGTTATGATCTTGACAGAAGAGCATAAAGTTATTTCACAAATCTCAACAGAGAACACAAAAAGCCACCGATGGCCACAGTGTGGTACTGACAATGTATACGACCAGATTATTACATTAGACATGCTGATATTTAAGGCCCTATGAGAATAACAAATAAAACTAAAGCTCTTACTTGACTCTTGGCTGCGTTTCCAATGATGCGGTTTTTAGGGCCCAGTGACACATAAGCCCTTGAGACAAAATAGAGAATATCCGTTATATACAGTTGAGTCATTCCACATTTTTCAGATGGACTGTAGACAGCTATACAGTGGCAGTGCCAGACAGATCGGTAGGAGCTGAAAGATAGCCTCAATCCATCTATTAACAGAATCCCACAGGAGTCTGAGTGAGAGAACAGCAAACGAGGGCACTAAGGCGGACTAGGGCACTAAGGCGGACTAGGGCACTAAGGCAGACTAGGGCACTAAGGCGGAACAGTTAACCTTCAGAAAGTCAGCAAATGTGATCATATTTTATACAACCCCCACCCCCCTTTTCCCCCCATTTTTTTTTATACACTTTTTTCTTGATTCTTCAATGAGGGGTTCAACGTTAGAGAAATAGTGATGACTCTAGAGGCTGGAGACAGTGAATGACAGGTGATTCTGTAGTTTGCTTGTTTTCTTCCTAAATTCCCTTCCATCCTTCCTTCCTTCCTTCCTTCCTTCAAAACCCTAACCCTTCCTTCCCCTCCAAAAATCCTTCTGTCAATTCATAAGGGTAGCTTGTCATGCTCGCATCCACTATTTCTCTCAATGTTAACATCCTACTGACCATGCAGTTTCAGTGTCTATTCTCTATTGCAAGTCTAGCATAAGATGTTACAGAACAGTAGTCCCTTCTGGAAGTACCTACAAGAACCTATACATTATAGGTTATTATTACATTATTATTATATTATTATAAGTTAAAAGACTGTATGCCTGGAGTGTGATATTTTAAAAGCCAAAATGTAAAACCATCATGCTATGCTCTAATGTCAAATGTCTGGTGCATGAGGGCTACTTTATTATCAAGATCAAATATAGACCCACTCGTCACATTTTAGGCTTTATATCTCGAGCTCCTACCATTAAAATATGCTCTATTCAAATTATAACAAATAATAGTCACAATAGTCTCCTGTAGTGTCTTAGGGCTTTACGCAAACATGCCTTTGAAGGCCCCATCCCATTCCAGCTATGTGCTGCGCAGCGGCCAGCGACGGTGCACCAACCTTGCGAATTTCATGGGATGGGGCTGTTATGAGAAATAGCCTAGTGACAGTGCACTCATACATCATTTTGGGCTGCTATGAGAAACAGTCAATGGACAATTCGTGCATACGTCATTGTTGCCAAGCATAGTAAGCACATTTTAGCAGTTCAGAAAGCTGTGTAATTTTGGGGAGAAACAAGAGAGACATTAAATAAACCACAAGGAATCTAAGTCGACACGACCAGTGATGCAGATATCGCATCTTCCCATGTGCACACATTGCGTAACAAAGTCACAGCTTCTTTTTTTATCATGATGCTGTCAACGGAATACTCACGGCGTGCATCTGTCACTGTATTCATTGGCAATGGTTTCTATGCCACCACTCCTGGCTACAGCGATGTGACAATTCTGGAAACCAACATCAATACCCACTACGGACATAATGAACGCGGTGTAATGTTCCCTCTATATTCCGTAACGACCGCAGTTGACACTTCGCTTATCAAGAAAAACAAATGTTATGGTCTAGTCCACAAATCGTAAAACAGGTTCAAACAGGTGCCAAGACTATCTATTTTACGGTGTAGCTTCACTGAACTACTCGCCGTTATATAAGGCAAGCTGTTAATAGCCAACTCATTCAACCTAATCCAAAGAGGAGAGGATGTCCAGGGGATATTCTCTCACTCCCAAGCGTTTATGGAGGGAGTAGCAACCGGCAGCTTCTACAACAAACATGCGCAATTGTACGGAGAGCTTGGAGATGCTCCTAAATCCCGCCCTCTCTCAGCCGTAATTGGTTATATTGTAGCCATGGTCAGCTTGATTGGTGCAACAGTCCATCTATTTAAAAAATCCAGAACTCTCTAGAAAGGGGATCTGCTATTTTTACGTCATTAGCCTCAGTAAAGGTAAGAGGCAAAGTGATGGTGCAGCAGTAAATTATACCTGTGACGACATGATCATGAAAAAGTCAAATTAATTGATCAGATAAATTCCGCCCGGTAATATTTCCATTTGATGAACATTGCTGGTCATTTACTTAGTGATCAATATTTACATTTATTCCTGTTCTCAAATTAAGCATCTTCAGTGGGTTCTTTGTAATTGATCTACACAACTATGCCAATGTGATGGTCGTGTGGAGTTGCAAAATGTAGCCTAACCTACATGCTGATAATAAGTTTAATAAAAACTTGATTTAGCAACATTCAAAAATGTTTTGTCTAAGATGTGAAACCTTGTGTTGTTTTTGTGTACCTTCATGTTTGGTCACAGCAAGTCAGGTATGCCTACACTATATACACTAACAATAGAACATCATAACAAAGATAATTGCTCTTATCGTGTCATGGGTAGACCTGGGCTAGATTTTGTAAAATTCTCCTAAAATTCCCCTAGGATTTTTTTTTATTCTTTACTTAATTTTGCACTTTTGAGACTGATTCTTGTCTAATAAAAAAACTCCTAATAACATCAATTTCCATTTCTGCCGTTTTTTGAAATGCCTCAAAATGTCCTTTGATCATTTGCCTACTAGAGCCTGTTAGTTTCCCAATTTTTATTCTCTAATTATAGTCCACTTATAGCATTCACAATGACATAAAATAATAGAACATGATAACGAATAAAAGAATAAATCAATAATACATATTCCAAGACCAAATCAAGATTATTTGAGCTCACAGTGAATATGTACACACAAAACCCAGACTGGCAAGATTTCTCTATTCCCATTCATGAGCAGCAAAATAAAATTACATCTGAGATAAGCGATAGATATATAGAACATTTATTAGTATGATGTCGAGTTCCTGTGATGTCATTGTACAAATTAACATTTCAAGATCACATTTCACATCATTCACTTCTCTTCACATAGATAAGGAGGGATAGGCCACTTTTACACATATTTGAATTGGGCCTATGACGAAACTAATACAGGAAGTGCCATATGTTAGCTAGTTTAGGTTAGGCAACAAATAAGTTATAATGGGACTATTCGGGAGAACACAAGATAAACCACCAAAAGACCTGGTAAGATATGGCTTCAATAGATTTATAATGCTTTTCAGAGCGCGAAACGTTTGAGTTGACTGGTTACGTACTAGCCAGGCTAACATTAGTTTGTTAGCTAGTTAGCTAACCAACCAAACTGTTGCGAGTGGTTAGCTAGCTAGCCAGCTAAAGGTAACGAGATAAAGACGTTTAGCTTGGTGTTACAACGTTACATTCCCTGTGAAATATAGGTTTTGGCCAATTATGTTTAAGTTTACTCTCACGGATTTATCAATACAATACTACATCACTCAGCAAGTTATACCGCTTTCCGTTAGCAAGCAAGCTAACCTAAGATAATCTCCAGATGTAAACAAACCATGTTTCTTTTCTAATACGCTGTCACTGTGTCAGTGAACACTGTAATCGATTGACATGATAGGTTTACAGTAGATTGACATGCTGTCACTGACATTGGTTGTTTTTGATACGTCTAAACTTCTTCCTTACGTTAGTATAAACATAACAATGCACATATTTCATTACAGATAAATGAATGGTCTCTCAAAATACGGAAGGAGATGAGGGTGATTGACAGACAGATTCGAGGTGAGTCGAGGTTTCCACTCCAATAAATATTCACAGATAGCACATTTACATAGCTACTTAACATGTGCTTATAAAACGTACTGTAATTGTAACTTTATTTATATTTTTGGTCATCTTTGCGAACTTTCCTTGCTAAATTACTTTAATCTTTTTTTTTTCTTTCTTGGTGGCTCAGACATACAGAGAGAAGAGGAAAAAGTGAAACGGTCCATAAAAGACGCTGCTAAAAAGGGACAGAGGGATGTCTGTATAATTCTTGCCAAGGAGATGATCCAGTCAAAAAGGGCAGTCAGCAAACTCTACGCTTCCAAAGCCCAAATGAACTCTGTTCTACTCAGCATGAAGAACCAGCTTGGTGAGGGTCATTAGTCTAGCCTGTTCTCAACGATGTACATTTCAACTTACACTGTTTATTAAATATGCCACTTAAGACATTCAAAATGTATTATTCAGACATTCTTGTTTTTCTGATCATGCTTATGAATTCCCATCCATATCCTAAAGTTTTATTTTACCCAGAAAAGTATTTATAATCATATAAAAAAAACAAAAAAAACATTACACATGCCTGTATACCATTGCATTCGAAGTTCACTTCAGCATATATATGTAAACATGACTAATTGTCAAATGTGCTTGTTTGTCCCCAGCATTATTGCGGGTAGCTGGGGCAATGCAGAAGAGCACAGAGGTTATGAAAGCCATGCAGAACTTGGTCAAGATCCCAGAGATCCAGGCCACAATGAGGGAACTGTCTAAGGAGATGATGAAGGTCAGTGCTGACTCACATTTGCTGCTCAGAAACAAGGGGGGGGGGGGGTCGCACGAGTGTTCACACTGCAGATTCAGAACTGCACTGTACTGGCAACACTACTTGTTAAATTTTGTTTAGTCATTCCACATGGTTAATTAACCTGTTCTGGAAGGAAAAAGTCAAGAGTCAGCAGCACAGTTTGCGTGCTGTTTAGCACTAGTGTTTAACGAAACACTGAAGCTGTAGAAAGCACTGACGATGAACACTGCAGGGGCACCATTCACAAAATGCTGTCAGTACACTATCCCCAAAAGGGAGACTTTGAACACTTTGCTAGAAAATATTAATGACTTGACGATAATGTACTGTCTTACTCTCTCTGTGTGTGTGTGTGTGTGTGTGTGTGTGTGTGTGTGTGTGTGTGTGTGTGTGTGTGTGTGTGTGTGTGTGTGTGTGTGTGTGTGTGTGTGTGAC
>JAVQIZ010051642.1:0-10879 GCA_036023535.2 Galaxias brevipinnis
CCCCCCCCCCCCCCCCCCCCCCCCCCCCCCCCCCCCCCCCCCCCCCCCCCCCCCCCCCCCCCCCCCCCCCCCCAGCAGCGGAGAGACCTGGGGGAGGTCATGCATCATCCTGTTCCCAACCAATTGACTCGTTTCTTTTCGTTAGCTGAGCTTTCAGAAGCAGGACAGCTTACGCAATCTAAGCCAATCCACTTCGAGGGGGTGTGTCTGAGTGAAGGTGTCACCAGCACCCGAGCACACCTTTAGTTTCCACAGGGTAAGTTTTTCTGTTAGTGTTGTATGCAACCAACTCATCAAAATGAACACACACACACACACACACACACACACACACACACACACACACACGACAAAGAAGAAAAGCAGCATGCTTCATTGTAGCTCAGTTGACGGTAACAAGCCAGCCTCTTCTCATTAGACCTGAGTCAGATAAATGTAGCCGGCAGGTCTTTCATGTAGAACAAAAGGGCAATGGAGAACCAGTCAGTGCAGTGACAGCCCATGTGAAACTACTGGAGAAACAGTCAGTGCAGTGACAGCCCATGTGAAACCAATGGAGAACCAGTCAGTGCAATGACAGCCCATGTGAACCCAATGGAGAACCAGTCAGTGCAGTGACAGACCATGTGAACCCAATGGAGAACCAGTCAGTGCAATGACAGCCCATGTTGACTCAATGGAGAACCAGCCAGTGCAGTGACAGCCCATGTGAATCCAATGGAGAACCAGTCAGTCCAGTGAAAGTCCAGGTGAAACCTCCACAGCACAGCTGGGTGTTGGGCTCATCACAAAGCAGCCCTGCTTTGAAAACATCCTCCTCATGGTATGTGTGTGTGTGTTGGTGTTTGTGCCAACACTCCTAGGTGTTTGTGCAGGCTGAACTTTCCCAGTTCATCTTTTTATTCACCCCATTGTTTCCATAGGGAACACATTGAAAGGAAGCTAGTTGGTAAATAGCTTAGATAGATTAGAATCAGCGTAGATATAGCGCAATTCTCCCCGGGGGGTTGTTCCTGGAGAACATGTAGTTGCTGTGAAAAAAATCAACTCATTCTTAATGCTCCACTTCCTTTAGAGAACATCATGATCGCGGTTCAAGCGAGAAATAAAAAAAAAAGTTGGCCTTGAATGTGTTGTTATTGCTGAGAAGTACCCATTGTAGAATCAAAGTCTGCTTGTTAGTCTGATGACTAAGTACTGGGCGAAGAAAACGCTATCAGGAGCACAACAAAACTCACACAACTGACTGACAGCTCCTCTTGTTTCCTGACGTGTGTCGACACCCTCCGTGTCTCCAATGTGTAATTAAAACGTGGAGTTATTCAACTATTCATGTAAGAATATGAATATGAAACATAGCATGACTCCTCCTTAAGACACCAGATAAGGAAAGTGAGGACCGTAATCACTGTTTCATGCCTTACTGCCACAGGTTTAGGATGTTAGTTTGATCTAGGAGACCAGTTTGACATGGGTTTAGGATGTTAGTTTTGTCTAGGAGACCAGTTTGACATGGGTTTAGGATGTTAGTTTAGTCTAGGAGACCAGATTGACATGGGTTTAGGATGTTAGTTTGGTCTAGGAGACCAGTTTGACATGGGTTTAGGATGTTAGTTTAGTCTAGGAGACCAGTTTGACATGGGTTTAGGATGTTACTTTGGTCTAGGAGACCAGCTTGACATGGGTTTAGGATGTTAGTTTGGTCTAGGAGACCAGTTTGACATGGGTTTAGGATGTTAGTTTGGTCTAGGAGACCAGTTTGACATGGGTTTAGGATGTTGATTTAGTCTAGGAGACCAGTTTGACATGAGTTTAGGATGTTACTTTAGTCTAGGAGACCAGTTTGACATGGGTTTAGGATGTTAGTTTAGTGTGGGAGACCAGTTTGACATGGGTTTAGGATGTTAGTTTAGTCTAGGAGACCAGTTTGACATGGGTTTAGGATGTTAGTTTAGTCCAGGAGACCAGTTTGACATGGGTTTAGGATGTTAGTTTAGTCTAGGAGACCAGTTTAACATTGTTGAGGCTTTCTATACACAGTTAGTCTCAGGTCTTTGAGGAAATATTTTTTTGTATGTTCTGAGGTATAGAATCAGAACAAAGGACGATTTCCAGTTAATGCCGCTAAACTTGAAAACGACCTTGGCCTCAGACAGGCGTACACCCAATCCCTTATTACTATTGTTAACCAGCATTCAGGGCTCTTTAATGAAATATAATGTCAAAATCTATTTGATCTCTGTTTGGCATGTTGTTATACAGCATGTTGTAATTTAGTGTCATGATTAGTTTTATTATTATTAGTGTTAGTAATAGTAGAAGGTGTAGCAATGGTAGAATTAAATAATAATTATTAATGCTATTATTATTACTATTATGCACACGGTATCTGCACAGGGCATTATCGTGAATTCCAAACACGTGCAACATGACCCAGCCTTCATTATTGCTCAAGAAAGATGGCAGGGAATTATGCCGACGCATCATTGTGACTATAGAAAAGGTTGTTCAGTTGACTGGGCTTGTCCCAGCACATCTCAACCAGTATAACGAGAGACTAGTGTTACGCAGACGGACCGTCGGCTTGTCATTAACATACTTGTCATAGGCATTACAGTGCCTGGCACGTTGTCAGGGCAACAGAGTTTATAAGAGCCGTTGTAATCCAAGGAGACAGCCAGACATGAGAAACATGAGAAAGAAGCAGAAGAAGAAACACCGCTCTATCAGCTAGATCACCGTGTCAAAAGAATGAGAGATGAACTGATCTGAGCGCAGTCAGAGAGGCTGATAGAGGGGCAAAAATAATCTTGTACCTGTCATATGTCAGTGAAAATATGATGGGTGTATGAACACTCAACATCCTTTAATGATAAATTCCTGACAGGGTTCATTTGGTCTATTATGGTCTGTGTCCCTGGGTTACACGATAAAGGTGTCACGTTCATAACAAACAAGCATTTCCGATAATGTTTTTAGTGGGTAAAACCAGTGGTTGAGAATTGCAGTCAAGTGTCTTTTGAGTTAAAGCTTTAGCCGAAGCTTCAGATCTTCAGACAGTGACGAGAAACATTCTTTTTAGCTGCAGGCTGTGTGAGTGTCTTTTGATGGTGAAGTCAGTGGCATGCAGAAAGGTAAATGTCAGCTTCTGTATCGGAACGTACGTACAGGATTTGCAGTATGCCTTTTTTTCGTATTTAACACATTATTTTTAAAACAGCTTTCAAACATAGAGTAGCTTACGGTGCTCACACAGAAAACCGATGCAAAAGTGGCTTGTTATCTGGCTTATATTTTAAATCTGGTACAATAAAAAAACATTCTACTGTGGACCATAAACCTCCTGAACCTCTCCATCCACACTGGTGACACCAAATTAGCCACACTCTCTATTTTCAAATTTTTCATCCTCAAATATCCCATTTATTCTGTACACTAAAAAGACAACAGAGACTTGCTCGCTCAGTTGATTTGAGTGTTGTCAATTTTCAGCCAGGCTTGTGCAATGTTGTTCATCGTTTCAGTTGAGTGAGTGGACGGATGTTTTGGAGGAAAGGAGCGATCGAGGCCCGAGTTGGTTGCTGCAGCCGGAGAGTTGAGTCCAGCTTTTGGAGGGCTCCTGCAAAATGAGCACCTTGAAATCTGTATGTTTTTGCTAGATTTTGTTAGTATGCTCTTTGGAGTATGTATGTTTTCCAGTTATTGTATGTACGTTCTGGGATTCAGGCACAACCCTAATGCTAGTTCATTTGGTAGGTAGACTTGGTGACATCTAGTGGAGAATCTAAATATTGGCAAGAGACACTATTCCTCAGAAATATTCTAATTATTATTGCAATGACCTTTGCGTTTAAGATACAGCATTTTACAAATTATTACACAGTCATAGTCATATACATAGAGTCATTTCATATAAGTCGGTTGGACGAGTTCTGTGAAAAAAGACACAAGAATCCGCAAGCTTGTTGCTGTATATTCATCATCCTGTTTTTAATACAAAGTCAACATACAATATCTACATCCATAGGTAAAAGGAAAAAACTTTGTACTTAGTAAGAGGCTCAGGTTGTGTTAACTGGGTGGTAACTGGCCCTCTTAAATTATACTCTTTTTTTTGTGCACCTTTCGCTTCGCTTGACACCATTTCTAAGAACAGTTTGAAGGAATTCACATCATATTATATTTCATATATGTCACACGTCAGAACTTCTCGACCACAAAAGTTGTATATCAGAATCTTCTTCAGATAACTGTTAAATATGTATAACAATAAGCTTTGAGGGACAATCATGTTAAAATGTGCCTTTTTAACCTTTCTTTGTCAAAAACTCCAAGGTTTCTTCATCTGTGTTTGGTAGCAAACTAAAAGGATACTGTGCTCTTGATACAGCTGGCCATAAACACCCACCAACTAATCTGCTTCTAGATTTCTCTATTCTGATACCATAAAACACAATTTGGTGGCCTGGGTCGTACCACTGTTGCTATGAGGGGGGGGGGGGATAAGAAGAAGTCAATGTAAACTCAAACTATATTTGGATCTAACGTGTCTAGCTAGCTATTAGGACATCGGTATCAAATAGCACTCTACAAAGAGTGCATACATTATCATACTAAAGCAAATAAAAAAAGCACCAAAAACGACCATTAAAAAAAACATTGACAATATCATACAGTAACATTGGCTTGCCCAGTAAACAACATCTCATTGGTTATATTCGGTAAATATCCCAAATAAAACAATTATCAAAACAGAAACAAAAAAGTGGAAACAATAATATCAACAAAATAAAACGATAATAAATATCCTCATAAAAAAAAGAAAGAAAAGAAAAATCATATCAAATAAATAGTTTGACAAACGTGAACAATGACAATAAGGCTCATTTTGATAACAAGAACGACGTCACTTCGGAACCCTATATGCTGTGCTCAGGTAACGTACAGAAGTCCATTTGAGACTGTATATGTACAGAGAGGCCCTGGGATCTCCGGGGCTCTGGCTCCATCAAACCAGCCTGTGCTCCATCATCACCATACATCTGAGGGGCGGATTATTATAGTATACATCTAATCAATAGAGAGACATAATAATATCGATAAGAGTATTGCAGAGCAGATAGGAAAGCTCCGTTGGGTTGTTGGGAGGGTTATCCTGTACAGTACGACTAGGGGGCTGGGAGTTCAGAGACTGACATGGGAAGGAGCTGCTTTGCCTTGCTCTCTATGGGAAACCCAGCGTGCAGCCTGCAGCAGGAACTCAACTCGGCTGCCATCGCAAGGCGTTGGTATTCAAGTAGGATGGCCTGGACGCTACGAAACGGGATGGTCTGTCACGTCAACGGTTTCACGTGTGACAAGGTGTTGGCGGCTAGGGTTAGGTCTGTGTCTAAGGGCCAACTCCCCCCACCTCCTAGAGCGGGAGCGCGCAGAACAATAGCCCATTGTACATGGAGACGAGAAGTGGAAAGCGCGCTGAGCAGCGTACGTGCAGAGACATGGGGGTGGGGCGGACTGGGTGGGGGGTGACGGGGGGGTGGGGGTGACAGAGCCGTTCAAAATAAGGCAGCGACACTGAAGCACAACAAAGCGTGCGGACGTTACCGCCGTTGACCCCGGCCGGTAAGCGAGGGGAACGCCAGCGAGAGGAGGAACCGAAGCACAATTCCTCCCATGAAGGGAGCGACGGAGGGGTGGAGCGGCACGGAGCTAGCACACGGAGCGAGCACACGGAGCCAGCACACGGAGCGAACACACGCCACCAAGGGACAAAGCCAGCGAGCTCGGGTGGGAGAAGACCAACCGAGTCAATACAAACCTGTGGTCAGGGTAACGTCCTGTCGGCCCCTAGTCACTGAGCTAAGAGCAGTTGAGTTGTCCACCCTCCACCCTCCACCAATAGTGAAAGGTTACACTGGAGTGTGTGTGAGCTGATCTGGGACCTGTGCTTCATCGGAGCTCCTTCCTACACTGCTCATGCACACTCAAATGATACAGAGTTGAGCCTCGCCTCTGCTTTAGGGTCAAAGTTCATGTCCCATCTGCCCCTTGAACAGCGGGTTTCTCTTGGCACGGAGGGGAAAAGTGGGTGCTCGGCATTCGATCGATAAAACTGCCCCCTTTCGCGGCGACTCCATCATCGGCCCCCCGCCGAAGGTGGACCTGCCTACCTGTGTGGTGACAGGAGACACCTGTGCGGCACACTCAGACACATCAAGAGGTTCCCCCAAAACACCCCGCTACCCCCTTAGGACACCAAAGCTAGAAGATACAAAGTTGAAGATTTAAAAAGCCCATGTAGGGTGCAGCAAATATCCAGGTGTCTCCTCATGTCCCTGGTTTTCTTTTGACATACATAACATCACGACTCCTGTAGAGAAGCGGACCGCTTTGCCCCCCCCCTCCCCCCTCCCCCCCCACGGGTTGGTATCGGCGATAGCTGACCACAACACATACAGGTATTATTTATGTCCTTCACGCTGGAACACTGAGGTAAGAATATGCAGGGTTACACATGGATTAGTCTCCCTCTCCCTCCTCCAGGGGGGGGGGGACCCCAGAGAGGGAGGGGTGCGTGTGGACATAGTTCAGGTTGTCGTTTCGGTTGGTGGTGTCTTAGTCGGTGCGTTTTAGTCGTGGTCGGTGTTGAAAAGTCGTCCTCGTTTTGAGAAACCTCCACCCTGTAGGGTCCGTTGTTTGTGTTTTATTTTTTCCGTCTCTGACCTGCGTCTCCCTCTCTCTCTCTCTCTCTCTCTCTCCTTCTCCGTTGATGATTCGCTCGTTTCTCTGCGGACCTCGGAGCAGAAAGACGGAGGAGAGAGGGGGGGGTGTCTCCTCCTCTATGTTGCATAGTGGTCAAAGCTGCCCAAATACTCCAGGGCCGCCTGGTAGCAGAACTGGTACTCATCCTGCACAGAAGAGGAGCGACACGGTTGTCATAGAAAAACACACACACACACACACGTGGTTGACCACAAACGTCGCTGCGAATAAAGCTTGGCGGGGGTTTTGAATTCCGGTTACCTCAGTCTGGACCATGGCGGGCCGTTGGGTCCGCAGCATCTTGACAGTCTGGAAGATGTCCACGGCTCCCTCGTAACGCATCCTCTCCAGGACAATACTCAGGGTGATGAAGACCCCAGTCCGCCCCACACCGGCACTGGAGGACAGACCCAGCCAGCGGGTTAGACAGGAGGACCAACATGGCTGCCCGTGTTTTAGGGCAGTTGCAATGGAGGACGATGTTTACTGATCTATACGTCTGCCGTTGTTTAAATCCACCCCGACGCTTACCTGCAGTGAACAGTGATTGGCCCATCTTGGCCAAACTGCTCCTTGGTTTTATGCACCTGGCCAATGAAATCGATGAAGCCCTCCCCAGTCTTGGGCACTCCCTGCTCCGGCCAATCAGTGAACTGGAACTGACGGACTGTACGCGATTGGCCATCCTGAAGCAGAAAGGGAAGAAATACAGTTTATTTCTTCTCTTCGTTAACCATTAGCTAACTTATTCATAAATATATTCCATTCCAAAACTTGGAAACTTAGAAAGAAAGCAAAAAAAAGTCCTAAAATAAAGATTCGTTGCATAACTCCTTGCATTAAAAGTAGGACTTTCCTCGTCTTGTTCTTAATGAATGGGCTATGGTGATTTGATTCTGGTTCAGCAGTCTGGCCGCTGCTGGCTGTCAGCCTGTCAGCCTGTCATTGTCAGCCTCCCTGTGTAGCCAATTACATCTTTTCTGTACCTCGCCCGGTCCACTCCGGTCCATTGGAGATCAATAGAGCACCTGTCAATGGGGCCGTGTCAGGGTGGAGCAGGCTTAACGGGACTAATCTACGGCCCAAAGAGAGCCCCACACGTGCGCACGCACAGACACACACACACACGCACGCACACGCACACACACACACGCGCGCACACACACATGCGCACACACGCACACACACAGACACACACACACACACGGGCACACAGACACACACACACACACACACACACACACACACACACACACACACACACCAAGATACTGCGGTGACAGGAGGGAACAGGGTTGACCGAAGTAATTTATGACTCGTTGGTCGATGAGGCTAACTCGCTGTTGTACACGCTTACACCTCAGTACACACACACACACACACACACACACACACACACCCTGGGCTGGTCGATAGAACATGTTCCGTGCCACTGCCCTCTAACAGCTCCGATGGCAGGGGAGACAGTGGGGAAATGTCAAGGAGTCAGACAGCACGGTAGCATCTGAATGAACCGTCCCTCCATGGGCTCCTCACGCATACAGGGCAGCACAGAGGAATCTGAATGAACCGTCCCTCCATGAACCGTCCCTCCATGGGCTCCTCACGCAGGCAGGGCAGCACGGTGGAATCTGAATGAACCGTCCCTCCATGAACCGTCCCTTCGTGGGCTCCTCACGCAGACAGGGCAGCACGGTGGCTCAGTGATTAGCACTGTTGCCTCACAGCAAGACGGTCCTGGGTTCAAACCCCACCTGACCCAATGGTCTTTCTGTGTGGAGTTTGCATGTTCTCCCCGTGTTTGTGTGGGTTTCCTCCGGGTACTCCGGTTTCCTCCCACCATCAACACACGTGCTCCATTCTCCTACCAGTGCCCTAACCAGTCACTGCCAATTCACCTGGAGTTGGTCTGTGTGTCCTATGTGTGTGAGCAAGTCTGTCGTTATATGTTGGGTGAGCAAATCTGGCGTAAATGGGCTGCCGTGGTATCACTCAGACTGAGTGTTGTGTTTGATAGCTGTCGGTCCATTCGTTGTTCGTTCTGTGTAATTAATTGCCGACCAATTTGCGTAAAAGCGCTTTGAAATAAAACTAATTGTTAATTATTATTATTAGACCTCGACACTCACCCTGGCGTCGGTGACCTTGAACTCGCGGAGGATGTACTGGGGCATGTTGTACTCGGCCATGGGGTCCACCACAAAGTACTGGTACCGAGCAGAGCGCTCGGCGGGCCAGTACTGATGGCACTTCTCCTAGAGGGCCCAAACAGAGGACGGAGCGTGAGGACAGAGCCAAAGCGCAGAGCTCTCTGTGGCAGGCTGCCATGCTGAAATAGGATTTCAATAGGTTCTCCAGATGCAAATGTCTGAGCATACACACATTTAAAATGCTAACTTATTTAAGGGTTAGACCTAAATAAATTAAAAGTGTTATTCAATTTTTAACGTGCGTGTGTGTGTGTGTATGTGTGCTTGTGAGTGTGTGTGCTTGTCTGTATGTGTGTCTGTGTGTATGTGTGTGTGTGCAGACTCCTACCCGCCCCATCTCTCTCAGTTTGGTGAGCATGACCACAATGGTGGAGTTGTGTTCCCACAGCATCCTCCAGTAGTCCTCAGTGGTCTCTGCCAGTGGACCCTGGGTGGCAATGTACCCTCTCTGCTGCCTAAAACACACACACACACACACACACACACACACACACACACAAAATACACTTACTTAGCAGAGAGACATGCACACATACAACTACACCCAATTCCCCAGTTAACATGCTCCTAAAGCTTCTACCATCTGTCACTCTGTGTTTGAAAATGTTTGCAGCAAAGCCCAAGTGAAGATGCATGGACTATGTGTGGGCGGCGCCTCCGTGCCGCGTTATATAAGTTGCGCTAATGACCTAGCTGTCAGATGCTATTCGCTGTGCTGTCTGGTGACGCCGCTCGCTCTACGCCAAGTGAGTGTCCCCTCCTCCTGTCATCCCCTCGCCCTTCCCTTCCACATCAGTGAGGAGAGGCCACTGGGGTTGACACGGATCATTCGCTCCGACGTCAGATCTGACACGAGGTGACAGGTGAAAGCACAGCGCAGATCGCCCATCCACTCGGTTTAGGCGTCCGGAGAGAGCCCGCTGACGTGGGGGGGGGGGGGTCGGGGGGGGTCACGACGGGGGGGGTCAAGACGGCGATGGCGGCGGCGACCTCACCTGTATCCGTCGATGTAGCTGGCGTTGACGTAGTCGGAGCCCTCCAGGCCTCGGATTGGCTGCAGGCAGACGCGCGTGGTCTCGTAGGGCATGATGTTGACCAGCCGGTTCTTGAACTTGTTGCAGGGCAGGTTGGCGGTGACGAAGCGGGACGTGTGGGCCTTGGTGCTGGCCAAACGCTGCGGAGAGGAAGGACAGAGGAACTATATGACGTGTCGGTTTATTTATTCAGAACCAATTAACTGAGACCGTGTCGAATTTCAAGCGGTGGCCAGGTTGGAGAAGGACCTGGATATGCAACAAACCAGAACTACAGTTCAAAACATTTGGTCCATTCGAATATATATCAAAAAGTAATACAATTGTAGTCTTTAGCATCCCTGATGTGAAGCTTATTAACTCATTCCCTCAGAGCAGCGGTTGACAATTTTTCTGGTTCTTATTTTGGCTTTGAAAAACTGTTCCAGTGAAAATTGTACATTAATATAATAATAATGTCCCCTCTGGCCCACAGTCCTCCTCCCCCTCACTACCTTAACAACCCCCCCCCCCCCTTTCTCCCCCTCCTCTCTCACCTTGAACTACAGCTCCATGCCAGTGACGTGCTCCCCGCTCTTCCCCTCGCACGCCCCTCCCTCTCCCTCTTCCCACCCCCTCCTTTATCCCCCTTTCTCCCCTGTTCTCTCTCACCTTAAACTCCAGCTCCATGCCGCCCTCGTCTCACCCCGCTCCCCCCTTTCTCCCCCCTGCTCTCTCTCCATGCCAGTGACGTGCTCCCCGCTGCCCCCCCCTCCCCCTCCCTCTCCCTCTACCCCCCCCTTCTCCCCCTTTCTCCCTCCTCCTCTCTCTTACCTTGAACTCCAGCTCCATGCCGGTGACGTGCTCCCCGCTCTCCACCTGGGCCAGCTTCTG
>JAVQIZ010051664.1:0-25960 GCA_036023535.2 Galaxias brevipinnis
GGGCTCACCCCCCCCCACCCCACCCCCACCCCCGACACACACACACACACACACACACACACAAACACACACCAACCAATCAAAACTGTTCCATGTCAATTGGGGTATATAACTAAAAGGCTGAGCTCAAGTCAATGTACTGTTGCTTGATATTTGTAGACGAGGTTGTTTCCTCAATTCAGACTAGAAGTACCAGTCTAATTTAAAAATGAAAGAGAATCCCCTTAAGCCCAATTATTTCTAATTTCAGATATATATATATTCTATATTCTATATATATATATAACTATATTCTTCGATATTTTCTGGGCCATGTAGGGATTCCTGTGTGTAAAACCAATTTCTCTCTGGTCACATCTGTATTACTATTGGTTCTGGGGTTTGTTTGGTGTCTATGAGTAATTTTTTCAATGCAATCGTAAAAGCGTATGTAGATACGTATGTGTTTAAATTTTTTCAGTTTATGTGTTAATGCTATCTGAGAAACCTTTTCCTCCAAGTCTAGGGAGGAAGTTTTTCTGTTCGTTTGGGTTAAGAGCAGGGCAGCCAGAGGCAGCTGCAGGATCGACCCTGCCAAGGACACTGATCTTCCCAGGCCTGTTCGATGCCATAAAATGGGTCATTGAACAGCTAAATGGAGTCATTATGATGAGTAATTAAAAGAATAGTTCTGAAGACTCAAAAACTCTTCACTTCTCTTGGTGCCGTTGATTTTTAGACTCACAAGTCATCTCTGTATCATCCCTTTCACTGGAATGCAAAAGGCATCCTCACCAGCTAATTGAATTGTGTTATCTGTAGGCCTCACATTTATTGAAATTCTGGCTGTGTTGTAGATTTCCATTAGCCATTGTTGAACATTGCCTTTTGCGAGTGTATTTTCTTCAGATACAGGATGTCACAGTCTGAAGAGCACAGGGGACGAGGATAGGGAATGATTTCATTTGAGCTTGTGTAATAATATGAATACTGATAATGCAACCATCTGAAACTCATCTTATACAACCATAAATGTGTATGTAGTTCACATTGCAACCATCCATTAGTGCACCACTGCATACTGTGGAGACTTTGTCAACACGTAAACAGAAGGAAATGAACAAAGAAACCAGTAGGGTCGTATCTCATTTAACAAGTAGCCTGTTATGTTATACCTTTTCTTGTCATTGTTTTAACTTCAGGACTTTGTATGATGATGCATTTTTCCTCTGGGCAGCGTGAGCAGAAAACTACACACTCCGTTATTGTGAGGAGATTTGTATAGTATGTATGTCTGTACATACGTACGTGCATACGTATCGTTGTATGTATTATAATTTATTAATATTTTATTTCTACAGGGGTAATCGACTGAAACTAGGTTTCTCTTTCAGCACTGCCCTGTTTAAGGCAGAGAATATATAAATTATAAAAATAAAACAAACTTGAAGAAAATAAAAATAAGCAAATAATAAAAATGTGTTACAATATTTACAGTACAGTACAATATGTATGCTTCAACCAAAACAAGAACACTCTTCAATTCTCATATCTTCCAATAACATTTTTAATTGTTCAACCGAAACAAACTCTCTGTTTTCAAACCTTGTTGAACCGTGTTGCATTTATCATACGCATGCATGTTTGTATGTTTTTTCATGGATGTACTGTATGTGTGTACATTTGTACAGTTTTATTATTATAAGCACTTAAGACGCAATAGCAGTGTATTTAATTTGTTTATCATTCAATGTTATGATAAGTTCATACATTTTAATTCTGGGAATACTCAAAAGTTTGACTTGACCAGTTGTCATTCTGTGCAGCCTTTTAATGCACATCTTTGTACGTATTTGTGTTTTCACAGAGGCCGAGTGGAAGGATCCATAAAGACAGATGCTGATGGAGAATCCCAGACATGCTCCACAGATTGGGTATTCTAATTTAGACTGCCAAGGTGAGTAGTAGTTATTGACATGCAGTTAACTGTAGCGTGAACCTAGTTCACTATCTGTGTGTTGTGCGTGTTTGTCCTAGCTCTGTAACATGAGCAAGTTCTTAAGAGGATCCGAGGGAATCTATGGCTAATCTTCTGTTCACAGTGTGCAGGGAAAGTAGAGCACTAAAGACAAGACACTCACATGACATGCCATTTCAGAGTCCACGCTCTCCGATTGATTCTGAATTCATCAGTTTTGAATATCAATTATAGGACGTCCAAGCTCAAATGTGTTTTCCAATTTCAAGGTTATTTCCTTGCCCGAGTGTCAACAATAGGAAACTAAATTGATTGTTAACGGAATTCAAAAGATGAACTGCAATCTTTCAATATCGTGGCATCTTCCTAAAATACTCACAGTTAACTGCAGTTAGTGGATCTATGCAATTTGTCCTCCTGAGCAGACACGGAGGGTAAACAGTAATTTTGCGGGAAGCTCAACACCACAATATTATTCACAGAAATACCTGTTTGAAAATTGCTGCATATGATTAAGGACCACCATCTGCAAGTCTCTTTGTAAAATATATATATATATTTTAAACTTGCTTTTGTAACAATTCAAATAGAATTGCAAATGTTGCTGCTTTATGTAGAAAGCCATAATACAGTAGTCTACTGTAGGAGAATGACGAATAGACAGCTGGAAAATAAAAAAATCTATTATGTTGCCCTGAAGAGGATTACTGCCTTTTGATCTATTAATCTTTCATGTTTTAATAATCTTACTTTGACACTTTTTTTTTTGCTTCATAAGCTTAATTCGACAGTATTTCCATAGCATCTCTGAATTTCCAAAGTCAGTGTCCATGACAACCAAAAACACAAGTTGACTAGTGTGGGAGCCAACTAGTCTTCTGATGTGCTTTGTCAATCATCTGACAGTGGCATGTTTGGATGAACTTCAAACTGCAAACCCACTTGAACACATCAAATGCATCTGTTGGAGAGCTCTATCAATGGTGGGACTTTGATTTAATCCTCTGTTGTCTCTCCAGCGTAGCTAGTGGTGACATTTTCCTCTGTGCAAAGTAACTTGCAAATGCTGTGAGTACACTTTTTTTCTCCATCAACTCTCATGGTGTCAATGTGACAAAGCTATTCCTTGTATTTAGCAGGGGGGGGTTCTCCTGAGGCCATGGAGTCCTTAGATAGAACGTTGACAGAATGAGATAGAATGTCTCTATTACATTTCTACTTACCCCAAGCTCTGATGGACACTTTTTAAGAAGAGATGCTTGGCACAAGACAGGGTTAGTCTGTGCCAAAACAGCCCCTAGAAAACATGCCATTGACAGGATACGTTTAGGAGCATTGGATTCTTCAAGTTTGGGCTGCCTGATTGAATTCTTACGTTTTACAATAATTTACTATTCTGAGAACTGCTGTTCCCATCTTCTCATACTTACAAGGGTGAAGGAATAATTTTATGGGTTGGGGGGTTGTACAATATAGGAAAGGGCTGCAGTGACATAGTCATGCAAATGTATGGTTTTGAGCCCAGAAACGGGCTAGTTTTTTAGATTGGGAATTGACTCATATGTCTTGCTGCAGCACTTATAGAATATGCCGATGCTTCATCACTGCAGCTTCAGTGAGGTCCGTAAATCCTCCACCGCTGTTCAAATTGGAAGGCAGAAACCCTTTCAGGGAGATACGCACGTGACACCGGAGAGGGATGACTGACACACACCAGGGATGGATTTCCACTAGTAACCTGCTTTATAGTCTCTTGAACTTTGCCCCCACCCCCCCTGGAATCGTATAAAGACACTTGCCGTTTATTGTATATTCCTCTTGACAGGTGGTACGCGCGCGTACTTCTCCTGTGTGGCAAGCCCCTCTTCCAGAGGATTGAATTTTACATTTAAATTAAAACAAAACTCATTAGAAGGATGTCACGTGCTGTCAGCGTTGAGTGACCTCATGATGAAGTGGTCCACCTCGAGTGAGCGTTTGAAAGAGAGTGAATTGGTTGCAGGATGGCCAGCCTTTTTTTTCCAAGGGACCCGTTATGGTAGGATGGTTCTCGCACTTCAATTGGATTCCTCTGAGCAGCAGACGCTGTGTTTTTCCGGCAACAACAACTGCACCATCCGCAAATGTCAAATGAAATTTTCCCTGTGCATTAGGAGCTCCCACGATGTCTAGTCCTCCCCGAACCATTAGCTCCCCGGCACAATTTATCTTTATGAGTCATATATAAAAAAAGAGCTGTGTATCCCATTAGGTATATGTCTTATCTCATCTGACTTAGGCAGTGCATTACTGTATGATAGCCCGACGCACAGGACGAGCCAACACTAAATGCTGATCCAGGCTGAAATATCAAAGAGCAGTCACCGAGATACCTTGTTCACTAGCGCATCTGAAAGACCTCCTCTGAGAAAATAACTCCATTGAGAGACAATCTTACCCTCTATATAAAATGTAAACATAACATGTTTACCATTACACCTACAAAGTAACACCACAGCGAGAGTCCTAGGTTTGCATTTTGGGGATAATATTTAGAGGTGTCAAGCTCTGAGTGTGAATTATGTTGTGATTCAAAATCAGGGATTTATGACTTATGCATTGTTTCCGCTGAGTAATCCTCTCCATCTTTCAGTGAGTGGACACAGACAACGTTGAAATGATCAGCTAACAGGCTTGAGGAAGCATCCTGCTTCATGGCCTTGTAAAGCGTTGCATTCAGTAGACGGCTCAACCGGGGAAACAAACTGTCCATATTGGAAAATATCCTGTTAGATACTGCTTTGTTATATGCTATATGTTACACAAATGCACGTTTCTGCCCTGGAATGTAAGGTGTAATGCCTCATTCGATGTTGGTCGAGCTCCAGTCTTACTGTGCCGTAACTGGCAGAGTCCCAGTCCACCTGGACACTTAATTAATAGCTCTCGAGAAGAGTTATTTGAATGGATTAACTTAAAGAGTTTCCTGGATTAGCCCGTTAGAGTCATAGATCTAGAGGGACACTTAAAGTAGGGACTGAACAAGACAGTATAAACAGGTAGAAGTTTGTAGGGACTTTTAAACATCATAAACCTATTGCCCCTTCCTATTATTAATTGTTGTGTTTTTGGCTGGTGATGATTTGGATTAATAGTGCATGCCTCCTGGTTCTGGTGTTTTGAAACTTAATCTTACAATTTTCCAAACAGAGACATTATCATTTTCAAAAGAGACGGAATTAAACAGATTGTCAGTGAATATTGTCTTGGACCAGTGGGCTTTTTTGTTTGAATGTCCAGCTGGAACACTGAACTGGTATAATCACATTGTGACATTATCTAAGCAAAGTGGGTTATTGTTGCTAACCATTTCACTGTGACCTTGCCACAAGATGGATGAAACAGACCACATTCCTCATGTGGGATCATCCATATTTAAAAGGGTAAACGGTTGGTTTACACTTCATGATTAATAATGAGTGTGATTAGAGTCACAGTGAAAACTAGCCTGGTAATGGAGGCTTGCAAAGACCTACTGTGAATTAGCATTGTGAAAGTCAATCGGGGGGAAAATAAATGCAAGTTAAAACAGAGCAGTGGGGCTTTGAGAGGCAGCTGTCAGGCGTTTATTACAGCCAGCCTAATGGCTTTCTCCACATCACTGACAAGAAGCTGTAGCGCTGGACCCTGCATGACAGGCAACTTTCCTCCAACCATGAAACTTCATTTGTGTTCTGTGTTCCGTCACATCCCTTCCACGTTGCTTAAGCTTCAAACCTTAACACAAAGGTTGACCTGTTGACCTTCAAGCAGGCCAGGATGTCTGTATGGAGAGACTAGAGGGACTGCTTAGATTTGACAACTGGCAGAACTGTGTATCATTTAAATATATCAGCAGCACTAATTGGCTCAATAGGTATCAGCTGTTTTTATTTTTGAAAAGACCAACAGAATTCCTTCCCATGCAGTTTAAGAAGCTCACTTTGAGGCCATACTGGCAAAGCAAGGGATATAACAAGCTTTGGATTATCTTTTGTCGTGTTGAGTCCCACTTGCCACAACCAAGGCTTAATACCTGAGGCCACTCACCTTTAAAGTAGATCTTTGACCATCTGTGTTTTTCTTGCTCCTCACCTGTTAAATGTTGCATTTATTTTGTAGTTATATTCATACATTTGCTGTACAAATGTACTGTGAAGTGACAATAGGGTATTTGTGAACCAAATATCCCCTTGATCTTTTATTAAAATTTAATTATTTGACAAAACTTTGGTACACCCCAATCAAACATAATTCAAATACCTGTATACAAGCTTTAGCTATGATGTTGACACGTTATCTTGAAAACGTTTGTTATTTCTCCTCGTACTCTTTAAATCGAATTTTGAAGGATTATAAAGTGTGAACTGTGAAGATATGGTGCCCAAAGAAATACATTACCAGGTGTCTGAATTTAAAAAGCTTTCCGTGTCTAGGATTCAACAGTAATTGTGCAGAGATTTTTTCAGTGATCTGAGCGATAACAGGATTGGGTACTATAAGACTGTTTCTGTGTGAGGTGAGAGAAGTGCCATCTACTGGCAGTTGCATTCCCATTATATCCCAGAGGTGCTCGTAATACCCTAGCTTTAACAGTGTCTTAAAACATTTTACTATTATAATTTTTTTTAATCACCATTGTGATTGTTCACAGTTATGTATATTTCACGGGATAAAAAACTAAATGTGGGGAATTTATTATTACAAAAGAAACACCACATTCAGTATATTTACATATTTTGCTTTGGATTATCTTAATAAGCCTTTATATAGGATACATCATTTAGTAGGAGAGGCTTGAGGCATGTTGTGATATTACTCATCCAATGTGTCAATTGGGCCACCAGCATATATTTTATTTTCACTTGAAGTCTTAAACTAACATATGGTCTACAGATAAATGAAAGAGCAATAATAAACAAACTAGTGTTGTGTCCTCCATATCTATCCGCAGTACACACAGTTTGATTGCATGTGGAGTTTAAAGGTCCACACAATCAATCTTATAGTCAATCTTAAGAGTGTATCCCGGTGAGCTCAGTGAGCTCGCTGACAAAAACATATTTTCAAGCCATTCACACTCGTTTTTCCACCCCTTCTCCTCCAACCTATGTATGTAGCCGAAGACCTTGGGGACAGCACGACACATAGTTGGTCCTCGATTAGGTAACGATCAGCTCAATGGGGCAAACGCATGGTTCATTGTGCTTCATGATAGAGCAAAAATTATTAATAGCGCATGCATGTGTCACACAGCTTATGTAACATCTGTGTTTTCAAGATCCTGTCACATGAAAAACGTACGTCCTGACCAGGGGCTGATTAAGATGACTGTATGTCTCAGCATGCAGTGTGGTACTGAGTATATTTGCACCAGTTATTTGTACAACGGTGTAGACTATTGTTTTGGATGTGGGAGGCAGGGGTCTCCCACGGCTAGTGGAAGTCAGTGGAACAGCTGGAGCAGCAGTCTGGATGTTAGTGACTCACTCCATCCCTGTTGGAGATGGGAACAGGGGGATCACTGCGGGAGGGCTGATGGAAGAGGGGTAACTTTCATAGCTAAACAGGGAAGGAGAAGAGAAAAGGGAATTACAAATCGAACGGGAATGGTAGTGGCACGACGGTGACATCTGATCATTGCCTGAAAGGACTTCTGAAGCTCTTATTTTTTTTCCTCTGTGGATGTGTTTGGCCTTTTTCCAAGGTAGCATCTGCTTTTATCAGCCTTGCAAACGCGAGTGCCATTATGCTGTAACTTTGTGAAAGTCCATTCAAATGGACAATGGCAATAAAAATGCTAATTCTGAGAACTTTATCACAACATTTTTTTTGTTCACTCCCCCAGCAACCCTCCACATTTGAAAAGGCTTGTTATTAACTATTGGATCCCTTTAATATATCTGGGATAATAGTTTTCAAAGAAGCTGTGGCTTGGGCTTCACCTGCCCTGTCGGTTTGAAAGTATTATGTGATAGGCGGCCCTCCTTTTCAAGGGATGAAAACCCCGCCTTCCTCTAGCCGTACCGATGGGTCTCTCACAACCTTAAGTGCAGCCTCTTTTCCACATTCACATTGTGCCTTGGGGAATATCCCATATCATATCCTATCACAAGACAGAGAAAATCTTATTCCCGTGACATGGCAATCTCGCAAGCAGGATTTCAATGTTTCCATTTTCCTCCCTCCTCTTTCCATTCATTTGGTCCAGCCCATGAGTTGGTTTGCTGGGCGCATCAGTGGAAACTGGGGACGAGACTGACAGGCCCAATGTCCTCGCTGCCACCAAGCCCCATCGAATGATGTTTACATCCTAGCACCATCAACCTCTCCCAAAGCTCTCCTTCATCCCACTGATGCGATTGACTTCATTGTTCTGTTTCAGAAAAAAAAAAAGAGTTCAAGATTTTTGGACCGTTTCCCTGAATTCAAAAAATAATAATTATAATCTTGCTGGTTTTAGTATGCATGAACTTGACTGAAGCATGCTGTGGACTGAAAACCCTACTTTTGTATATTGCATACATATATAGAAGATGGAAACAGTGAAACATACTAATAGAGAGTCTCTCAATGAGAAAACAGAGGCAGGGTTAGCCATCAATCCAAAAGTTTGTTCTTCCATAGCATCGTTTGAATGAGCTCTAGTCACTGAGAAAAGGTTAATTGGTGGGGGGGTGGGGGTGGGGGGGGTCTGCCACAGGAAAGGGATTGACAGACAGACAGAGCTGTCTTCTCCCAGGTTTATTTAGCATACGGGGGATGAACTTTATCCTCTGCCGGCCCCGTATGGTGGACGTGTGGCGTGCCATCCCATGGAGCCGAGACGTTTAGACTGACAGACGGCCGAGCTTATCACAACATGCTTTTGGTCTTTAACATGCTCCATTGTCACCCTTAAGACTGTGGATCCTGGTTCACTGTGTTACGTCTTGAGTCAGCAGCCGGCAGGAGAGGTATCAACTGACATTGTCTTGCCGGCAGCAGGTGGGCGCAAAGGCCAACACTGTGGATGCTGAGGCGATGGTCTGGAAAATTGCATTAAAAGCTGCTGGTATTATTCCAAGTTCAATCTGGCACTTACATGTACAGAATAAGAATGAACTCTGCTTTGCCCCCTATCCCTTAGACAGACGCTGGCTGTCCGCTACCTAAATGGTCTCCCGTGTACAATAAGTGTATTGTAAGTGCCCACTACCTTTTCCGTCAGCATTGCAAATACAAGTTTAGCTTTGGGGATTATTGCTGTCATGTAAATAGCAATGTTTACAAGAAATGATAATTGGAGTACCACTCCAGGCTAGCAAAATGGACAGTTATTTGGTGTTGGTATAGGAATTAATTACCTTTTCCCTTCTCACTTTTTTTATGCTGTGCGGAGCCTTTGTGCTAACATTGTGAACTTTGCGAATATTACCTTTTCCTGGTGCCTGTAGAAATCATCAGTGCATTTGTTTTCATCAGGACAGTGTAATTCCACACCATGCTCCATGGCTTATCATCTTCATAAGATGTGCCGTCCAAAGTGGAGCGTTGGCTTTGTAATGATATTTCTTACTCTCTGGATAGGCTCGAATCTGACTAGGTCATCAGTCTGTTGAAGGATTCTCGATTCACAGAAAGAACAATTGAGTGTGGTATTGGGAATTTACAAGAGATGCAGGGCCCGTACGTAATTTAAAGTTTTACAAAGTATTTCACAGTCTAGGAATACCAAGCAGTGGCTAGGAGGGATTCCTCAAAATATAGACTGTGACTGTCCGATTCAGGATCTAGCCTTAATTTGCAACGGAATTGCTGTTTAACATTTCAAAATGTTAAATCATCAAAATAAATCAAAGTCCCCCATTACAGCACACATTACTGAGAAGAGGAGCGGGGGGTGGGGGGTGGGGGGGGGGGGGGTGGGGGGGTGATGACTAAGGTGGGTAAAGCATAACAAAAAGCCAGTGTAGTAATTTACAATGGTTTCTATTTATTTGTATATATTTCTTTATAGTCTTATAAAGAAAGGTATAGCATTTGGTTTAGATATTCTCTGTCCATAATGTTGAAAGTTCTAATGTGTCTATCTGTTTTTTTTTGTGTTTGTGTGTGTGTGTGTGTGTGTGTGTAACGACAGTCTTAATTGTGGGAGTGTAACATACTGTGAGTGTAAGTACTGTACACCTCTTCAGCTAATGCCACCACAGGGAATCCATATGCTTTTTGTCTTCAACCAGAATTGCAAGTGGTTTCCACTGGGCCTTTATACCTTAAAATAATCTGTAGGTATCTCCACTGAACGAACAGGACTTTGTCACTACATCTTTTCCTTATTAGTTTTTTGATCATTGCTGCGTTTTTTTTTATTATTAGCTTCCAGACACACAAGGTCACATTGAGATAAATACTGAAGTGAAGGCTCTTTTTTTTGCCTCAATTTATATGGGGAGGCAATTCCAATTGTCATGGGAGAATAAAAGGCTTTGTCTGAAAAACAAATGAATTCCGTGCACAGTGCGGCTGCACAATACCCCTCACTTATCAGGGAAGTAAAGTTAGATAAAATATAATTAGTGTGCACTGCCTTGCAGCTGTCCATTCCACCGTATGAGCGCCTTCCTCTGAAGAGGCTTGGCACGGCGAACAAGTGAAGGCACAAAAGGAGCCCACCTTTGAGCAAACAGCATTCAGGGTTGAACGAACCACCAATTCTGTTCCAGGCAATATGCCCCCAGTAATTAATGCATGAGTGTCAGATGCTCTAATACGCCATACCATATTCGTCCCACTTTCCCCCCTTTTCCCAATGCAATTCAGTACCTCGACGAGCTGAATGTTTTTCCAATGCCAGGAAAAGCAGTTCTATATTCAACTCAATTGATTCTCTTCTTCTGGTTGCCCATCTTTACCTTTTTACCCGTTCGTTCAGGAAGTGCATGCATTTCCAATGACATCGAATAAAGGCCAGTCATTGGGATGGGAGTCGGGGAGCAACCAGGGGACAGAGGCACCTTCAATGTCAGACCGAGCGAGACAAAAAGAAGGAGACGTGAAAAGCCAGGAATCAAACTGGAAGGAGAGAGATAGATGTGATATTACATTCCTATTTACCAACTGTTGTTTGGCATAGGTTAAAAACACCAACAGGCACATTGAGAAAAGTGTTTAAGAAAAGAGAAAGCAACACAGAGTGGTGAGGATGCGAAGGGACGGCATCTAGACGATGGTGCTCCTGTATGTGAGCAGCCAGAGACGGTCGTTCCTGCATCGGTTTCGTCCACGTGGCTTATGGGAGTCTCCGTGATTCCTTGCCTCGAAGCACTGGCCCTTACCGTGGAGGAGCACCCCGGAGGCTAAGCAGGAGAGAGCAGAGGCCTGACTCACAATCAAAGACTCCAGTGAGGGCTGGAGCCAGCACGCATGAAAGAGCTATCCCCAAGGTAACATCTACTTGCCACTTCCAAAGGCGTCCAACTTGGCCCTCACACATCCTGAGCTGTAACAGCATTTGACCACGGTTTTGTGAGGCTTTGTCAGTTGTCATGGCTTTGACATTAGTTCCACAGCCTTGACACACTAGTACGCCATTTGCTCGTATATAGAGAGACAGCTCCCATCTCTGTTTGATTTAAAAGGGTTTGTCAACACAATGTATGCTATATGCAGAAATGTTTGCAAGGACGTTATGGGATTCTATCACGTCAAGCATTCGGTTGCTTAAGCAACAGGCAGTAACGATGACCACTTACAATTCAGTATTTTCTTTGAGCCAAAAGGCCTGAGTACGTGCATGCATCCATAGGGGACGAAAGGAAAGTCATAAATACGCCACATGCAAAGCTTGTATATGCAGATCAGACAATGGAATGGCTACTTGCGTCCGGTGTGCCTGGCTGTGTTGCCCTAAGGGCTTCGGGCTGTTGCACTCAGGCCCACCACTGGGTCGTAGAGAATGGTGCCATTAAAGAAAGTGCCTGGGGCTTCAAATAGACTACAACTCTTAAGACAGGCCCCACAGTACAGTTGCCAGCAGCTCATTTAAAAGCTGGAGTGGAGTGGGCTACGGTGGATTTTTGCATATAAATATTGTTACATTTCTCTGTGTTTTGTTATTCATACCTACAGTAGGCTTTTGGACCAAATTGATGAGCTTGCGGCACAAAGCTTGAATGTGAAACATATATTTTAATGCAGAAGCTTTTTCCGGTCACAGTGCAGCACATAGGCATGGCTATGCAGCGTGTTGTTTACCCTTGGGAGAAGCAGTAGCCAAACTATAGGCTAATTTATACGAGACAAGGCTGTGAATGGGTTTGGAGCCCAGTGGGGTGACTCATAGTGGACAAACAAGCACTATGCATTATTAATGAGTGAAGGCCTTTCCGGTTCAACTTAAACTTCCATTTAACACCTAAAGGGATCCTGCCGCTACCCCACACTGTGAGTGAGCTTAGGTCAGGTCAGACGAGCTCTCAATCTCTGCTAGGAGGTATTTACTGTAAAGGTCAGCGACTGGGGAATTATAACAGGAAACCATTTTCTCTTAAGAGATCTTTTGCTTCGCTAGATATTCTCCAGAGCTGTACTTTTCATATTAATTTCATGGAACATTTGATATGAAACCTTTTTTCTCTGCAGGCCTTACAGTGAAAAGTTTTTTTTTTTTTACCAATGCCCATGTGCAAATGCTCTTTTGTTATTATGAAGGTGGTTTTGTAAAAGCACCCTTTGGCATTTATTTGCAATGGCCTCCATATGTGAATTGAAAGTGCAGGAAAATAATGCAAAAAAATTACACAAATGTTGTTCTGGCTTTGCATACTTTGCCACAGAAAATTCAAGGTATTTTGTTTAAAAGAAAAGTGTTTCCATGCTAAATATATTGGAGTTCAGGTACATATATATTAAATTAAGCCCTAAGTTTACCCTACTTTAAGAGACATTCATTTAAAGTAAACTAAATAAAACATGGCATATGCACCCAGATTCCCTTCAACTTTCTACTGAATATATTGTCCTGTTTTAGAATGATGTCTTGCATCCTTTTTTTTCTTACAATTTGTATTGGCACGGTGTTGCAGAACAGAATGCTACATTCATCATTGCAAGGGGCAGACGTCAAATTAGTGCTCTATTGAAAGTGTAAGCATTTTATTCTGTTACGCAATAATGTGACAGGGTCTGGCCCAGCTGCAAAACTGATCAGGTCTTATCATAACAGTCAATTAATTTCTTACCTTGTCCTTAACATGAGAGACACAAAGAACACCTGTATGTACCTTACGCTTTCTAATTAAAACATTACATTGGCAGGATGTCACGCTGCATTTTTTAAACTTAAACTACAGAGCACATTTAGCCACCTTATTGCACTGTGTGATAGATAGGACACCAAAATGTTGGTGTAATTATGATGTGTTGAGCTTCTACCAAAAAGGTCAACTGACTGCAGGAGTAACCTTTGGTCCATGTTGGCAAGTAAGGCTTCAACTTGAAGTAAATTCCCTCTGCCATACCTGTCACAATTACCCTATTCCAGCGTTGTGATTGCCCCCTACCTGTACAAGTTACGTCCTCTACCACAGGGCCACCTTTCAACCCCAGGCAGTGCCCTTCCACAAGGCCACACTTCCTCTCCTGTGTCAGCGGCCGTGTTGCCGGGCTAAAAGGCAAACATGTAATACCAGGGACAGAAGGGGAAGGGGGATACGTCACATGTAGTAACTTAGGGTTTCATTATTTAACAGTTGTCTACTTGAGTTAACCTGTCAGTCAATTCACAGGCCACTTTTACTGTCCCTTTCCTACCACTGGATAGAATAGTACTAGACATAGGACTCTCTTAATCAGAACAATACCTTGTTACATAAAGAAATGTAACGTTGTTTATTCTTATTCTTATTAAGGTCTGTGATTATTTAAGTACAAAAATAATCATTTGGCTGTATGAATCAGCTTGAGCTAAAACAATGCGCTGTTACTCTCACAATTGGACGCCATTATAGCAAAATCTGATCATGATAATCCACAGGTAACTTTAACTATGCAGCACATGCAAGCAGTCAACAATCATCCCTTTAAAAAGTACACCAAAATGCCCTGGAAGTTCAAGAGATCTCTTAAAAATATGTCACGGCTGCATTCAGGATATAGGTATGGCCTACCACAGATATACGGCATAAGTAGACTGCATTTTTGTCCATTAAATTCTTTAAAAGCTTATCCTGGTTGTTGAAGAGAAATTTTATTGCATCCTTAAAGCCCACTCCTTTAGTTAGTGGCAATTCTCATGTGGCAATGGTTGCTTCATAGTGAATTCTAACAATGAAAGTGGCAGAGTCCAATCTGATTTGAAAGCTAGGTAAGTAGCTGAAGCTTGCATAAAAATTCAATCTTTGTGATAGCAGATTATAAAGTATAGCCTAAGGGATAGCTAGATGTATTGACTGGATGGGAGTCCCTCCTCTGTGATCCAAAATGTCTGGCAGGCAGGCAGCTAGTAAACAACTACCATTCTCTACCAGTTTTGTTCACCCTCTAGCATTTTTTTACGTTCCTTAAGAAAACGAAGTGACTTGAAACGTATCGATTCGTTTTAATATTGCATAATCAGTCAGTGTTATTGGTCTATTGGTTTTATTTTACAATTTGCTTTTCTTAATAAAGTATGTCAAACGTAGACATGTGTTTCTTTTCCATCAACTTGTCGAGGTCGGCAAAAGGTGTATGCTGAATAAATCATGAACACCTTAACGCAGTGAAGCAGAATAATCAAAGGCCCTCGCAATCTGTTTTTCTATCTGTTGCATCCATACGTTACGGTATGAGTGGTGTGTTCACTGGGTGCTATCTGATGTAGGGGATTGGGTTTTTGAGAAATGTTTAAAGAAACGAGTGGTACACTGTCTGTGAAGTTGAAATTGGCAATGTGTTCAAGACAAACATTTTTTCAGTTGAATTTGGGTGGTATACAGGTACTGTAGATATGTAGAGTTCTTTGTAGCTCCCACAGCAATTTAAAAAGCAAACATATTGTTGATTGGGGTATAGTTGTCTATTCAAATGCATATTCTTTGCAGTGGTTGAAATATGTAGACGGAAGATTACAATCAGCCAGGATTTTGTTTCCTTGTTTCATCCCTTCTATCCAAATTATACTGAAATTACAGATGTAAATTGTAACCACTACATTTCACGTAATCCTTTAGTCATACAAAAAGTTTATGCAGAATTCATAATATTCTTAAGAAGGGTCTGAAAAAGTAATCTTAATAAAAAAATAATAATCAGGGAATGCAGTGTAATTGATTTAATGCAGCTTATACACTATGTCCCCCCTCGGTTGTGTTTGACAGTCTCCAGGTTAATGGTGTGAAAACAGGGACCATGCTTTCTACCAGCCTGTCAAGTAGTAATTGGCCGATGGTCCCTTGAACAGCAATGTGCCACTAGGACCACACGACACCTCTTAAATTGTGTACAAAATAATTGGAGGGGCCACGAAGCAGGGGGGAACATATTTACAAATACTGGCTGGAAATCCTCTTTTTTTAATCACTACATTTTATTTTGATTGCTTCAGTCGACCTGTAAAAGAGTGAGAATTTTGAAAGACGAACATTTGTATTTATTTTTAAAAAATGTGCACGTTAGTAACATATATGTACTAGGACACTCATGTGCATGTCCTTGTCTGTCTTCTCTACAGGTTGTTCCTCTGAGCCAATGAAAGAGACACAAACAGGAATGCTGTGGAGGAGACAATAAGAGGAGTCCAATCAACAATGCTAGCCCCTGGGGAAATAAGCATAGCCTATCTGTGTTGGTGAAATACTGAATCACAAGTTCACTGCGGGCAAAAATCATTGAATGGAACCTGGTTTAAGTGCACGGGCCCAACATCCTTTTTTAAAGGGCTGGTGCATAAGGACAGAACTATTTCTCAATGGACAGAAGTCTAATATATTGATTGTTGTTCACTCCGAGAAGGACAGTTAAACGTCCAATCCAATTATAAACAAGCTAAGTTCAGCTGAATTAAAACCACAGTGTAATCTTCTAACTTTCGGCCCTGCCAACTCAGAGAGAAGCTCCAATGGCCTGCAGCAGAGGCATAGTGATGAGTGCCTTTTTCTGGTCTGTGGCCATTATAATTTTTACCCATACAAGAGGGGTCAATGGTGACTGCTGGTTAATAGAGGGAGAAAAGGGGTTTGTATGGCTGGCAATTTGTAGCCAAAACCAGCCCCCTTACGAGTCCATTCCCCAGCACATTAACAGCACCATCGTGGACCTTCGCCTCAACGAAAACAAAATCAAAAGTATCCAGTATTCTGCCCTCAGCCGCTTTGCCAACTTGACCTACCTGAACCTGACCAAGAATGAGATCTCCTATATAGAGGACGGGGCCCTTTCTGCCCAGTTCAACTTGCAGGTCCTTCAGTTGGGCTTCAACAAGCTGCGTAACCTGACGGAGGGAATCCTCAGGGGCTTAGGCAAGCTGCAGTATCTCTACCTCCAGGCCAACTTGATTGAGACTGTGACACCCAATGCCTTTTGGGAGTGCCCCAACATTGAGAACATTGACCTTTCCATGAACAGAATACAGCAGCTCGACGGCTCCACTTTCTCCACGCTGACTAAGCTTACCACCTGCGAGCTCTACACTAACCCTTTCAATTGCTCCTGTGAACTACTCGGGTTCGTCAAGTGGCTCTCCGTTTTCCCCAACAGGACCAACGAGCGAATGGTCTGCGACTCTCCGGCGGGCGTCTCTGGCTACAGCCTGCTCAGCCAGATCCCCAACGACCTGACATATCGAAATGCCCTCCACATGCTCTCCACTGTGTGTACAGACGACTATGTGTTCCCACTGCCTCCTGAGCCCACCACACGCCTGCCAGACTCCACTCAGTGTGGGGGAGAGGAGTGCACCTCAGGGACAGAGCAAGATGAGACAACCAGCATAACCCCGACGTACAGCAACGAGGACGTGAAACCCATCATGAAGCTGAAACAGGTGTCCCACACAGGCGCCACTATCACGGTTCAGATACCCAAGCCCTTCAAGAAAATGTACATCTTGGTTCTGTATAATAACAGCTTTTTCACTGACATTCAAACCCTGAACGATTTAAGGGAGGATGTTGAGCTGAAAGGCTTGAAACCCCACACAGATTACACCTACTGTGTCGTGTCTATACGGAATGCTCTCAGATTCAACCACACCTGCATTGCCATCTCGACGGGCCCCTGGAATGGAAAAGACAAAGAGCAGAGCAACGCTACAGCTACCCACTACATTATGACCATACTGGGGTGTCTCTTTAGTATGGTCATCTTTCTAGGCGTAGTATATTACTGCTTGCGGAAGAAGCGCCAGCAAGATGAAAAGCACAAAAAATCAAGCAGCCTCAAGAAAAATATAATTGAACTAAAATACGGACGTGAGGAGCTGGAGGGAGGGACAATGTCAAGAATGTCACAGAAGCAAATGATGGCTGGGGACAATATGGTCCGCATGCCTTACTTACCACCTGGGAGTGAAATGAACCAGTACAAGCTACAAGAGATCTGTGAAACTCCTAAAATGGCCAAAGGTAGCTACATGGAGGTGAGGACTGGGGACCACCACGACCGCAGAGAATGTGAGATGTCTCTACCTGGCAACACACAAGGATCAGTGGCCGAGATCTCAACCATTGCGAAAGAAGTGGATAAAGTCAACCAAATCATCAACAACTGCATAGACGCGCTGAAGTCAGAATCCACATCTTTTCAAGGGGGGAAGTCCGGAGCTGTGTCCACGGCAGAGCCACAGCTAGTGCTGATATCGGAGCAGCCACAGAGCCACAGAGAGTCTGGCTTCCTGTCCCCCGTGTACAAGGACAGCTACCATCACTCCCTGCAGCGGCACCACAGAGGCAGCACCCCCCAGCCCTCGCCCAAGCGGCCCAGCACGGCGACCGGAGGACCCATGCGAAGCCCGAGGCCTTACCGCTCCGAGTCCAAGTACATCGAGAAGACCTCCCCTACAGGCGAGACCATCCTCACTGTGACCCCCGCCGCCGCCATTCTGAGGGCCGAGGCCGAGAAGATGCGGCAGTACAGCGATCACCGGCACTCCTACCCCGACGCTCAGATAGAGGAGCTGGAGGGGCCTGACGGGCGCATGCCCTCAATGCTGGAGCCCCTCACCCGGCCCCGCCCCAGAGATTTAGCCTATTCTCATCTGTCGCCTCAGTACCACAATCTAAGCTACTCATCCAGTCCCGAATACTACTGCAAACCCTCGCATAGCATCTGGGAGCGGTTCAAACTGCACCGCAAGCGGCACAAAGATGATGAGTACATGGCCGCAGGGCACGCGCTTCGTAAAAAAGTGCAGTTTGCCAAGGATGAGGACTTGCATGATATTTTAGATTACTGGAAAGGTGTATCGGCTCAACAGAAATCTTAATCTCTTCAAATGTTTTTTAAAGGACCATAAATTGCATAAACAACACAGAAACCTTAAATGTTTCCTGGAAGGATCCTTCCATATGGCGATCATCCAGTAAGTATATCAGTATATTTTGAGTCGGGGAGACAAAGTGGCATAAGGATATTGAAAATGTTTTATTCTTCCCATTATGTATGAATTTTAATGGGGAAAACTATATCATGAAGAAAATTATATTGCAAATTAAGATAATATATATTATGTTACAATGGATTATAGGTATTTGGGTATCGCATGGCCAAGTCCTGTGACAGTGGATATACTGTTGTGTACTTTGAGAAAATACTGTTAGATCAAACACATGTCTACTCAAACCTAATATTTTCTTGAAGAACTATCGGAACAATCATACTTTTTTTTCTTGCTTAATTTGTTCAGCAAAGGAACTATGTACAGATACAGTTTATATATTTGCAAAGTTTGCTGTGAAAAAGGAGAAAATTTATTAAGGGAACGAATCAGGTTTACCAATGGAGAGATTTAATATATTTGTTTCTAATAGTTGCCGTTGCCTGATTTACACTGGTACAATACATTTTTTTCTTTTTACACCCACTACTCAATTATTCGATCTACCTATTTATCATTTTAAGCCTTTGCTGTAGATGGATTACATGTATGTTTCTGAGGCCACCATACAAAACTGCACAATATTCATAAGCTGTAATTTTCTAAATTCTATGTACATTTTAACAAACTTCAAAGATATTCTGCTACTGGTGGTCTGATTGGAGTTGTATCTTTAGTAACAAAATAGAAATGAGTGACATGTTTCCAAAGTTTTCACTACATTGTCCAAGATCGTTGTTTGTAAAATCGGGTGAGAGGTAGAATTTTATGGCTGGCCTCCCACTTCTGTATATTTTTGGGTTGATGATGTTACATAATGAGAGAAAAGAATCATGTTCTCAAAAGCTGACATATCTGAATAGCCATCTCCTCCCACTTCAGACACCAATGTAATGTTCTGTAATAGCAGTGCTCAAACCCATTACCCTCTGCACCCTAGAGAACATCATTATTAATGAGACGATGGCACTATAATTTGGAATCAGGTGCCATGTGCATTTGGTTTAAATCTGTGCTTATCCTAGAGCAAACAAGACTTTAAGGAAAACGTACCCGTTTATTCATGAAAATAGTATTGACGGTCACCTTCCCGATCGATACAATTTTTCACGGAGAATAACTGTCTCGCCTATTGTTGAGGTGCTGGGGGGGGGGAAGAAACTTTGCAGTACCTACTGTAAAATCTGCCCTACAGCGCGATGGATGAATGTAAAGAATACACATAACAATCTGTATATGGCAGCTTTTATGTTTTTTTCCATGGAGATGTTTATTTAATGCTTTTTACAACCATTAACATGTTTCCTCTTTGCCTCAATATGCCCACTATGTATTATATTTCATATTTCTCCGAGCCAATAAAGTAAAAACTGCAGAGTAGTTTGTTTTTTCAGATGGGTATTGTTGAAAGATGTTTTTCTATTAGCTCTTAACTGAAAGATTATCTTAAGAGGAATATCAACACGTTACAGTATGAATTTGCGAATGTCAAAATTGAACCCTTGAACTTAATGGCTGTGGATTTGTTATTCACCTATATGATATTTGACTGGATATGGGTGTACATTTTATGACTTTCAACCGCCTTAAAATTCTGGGAGCGTGTATGAGTGTACAATTTTCTTGGTTTTACTTTCAGTATTGATATTGTTGAGTCTTCATTTGTTGTGTTTTTTTTATAAATGCATTTTAATAGATTCAAAGAGCTGTCAAGTTTATAGGTAATTTAGCTAGTAAGCTACATGTTTTTATACTGCATATTGTAGCACTTCTGTGTCTCCTAAAAGTAAGAAATGTTGGAAAAATGTTTGGAAGAACAGTGACCTGCTGTTCAAGTATTTCAGAAACAAACAAGAGCACAATAAAGTGTTTTATTTTCATTTTATTTCTTAATACTATGTTACCTGCTTTCAGACAAAGTACTGTGAAATAAAGTTAAGGGTGCACCCATACCTTCACCATCATTGTCATGATATATACCGGCGTGCCAATTTGAACTCTAAAATCAACTGCAACATCAATTAATCTACTGACATCAATCAATCGACTACACACTTACCTGTGTTTTACAGATGTACCCTATAAAGTAATTGTTTATGTTGGTAGAGCAAATGAATTAAAATAGAGCAAATTATCTTTTAGTGAGGCCATACAGTATATTGAAAAATTTGAGTTTCAAATTAAATGTTCATCACGTTAAAATAAGTCTATCAGATGCAACCATTAATTTCAGTATGCATGAAACACAGTCTAAGTCTATCAGATGCTGCTGATATGTGTTTCTTGTGTACTGCAAATAAATCTCAAGTTATGTCATTTGGTAATAATATAGTCCTTATACCAGAAAACATCTGTTGCAAAGATAAAACATGATGAGTTTTAGGCCAGATGTACTCCGTGTTTCGGTGACAATAAATTAAAATAGATGTATTCTAACTGTTCACAAACCTAACAAAAACAGGATCTAACAAAATTGTACATAGTAAAATTATAATGTGTGAAAACAGCACAGTCAAGGTAATGCTAAACACAAATCCCAATAAAATTATTGCCTAATAAAGGAAATAAATGAAAAAATGATCAAGGTACATCAAAAATGATCTCGTAAGTCTATGGCAAGCGTCATAACGTGTTACAAACAACTAGGGTGATTTACCAGTATTATGAATTCCTTTTGGGTAAGCATATGCATACACCTTCTGTACAGTGTTCCACTGGATTTATAATATAGAATCATTCAAAAGTGCCATTAAGCTAATATGCCCATCCTATCACAGGAAATGTTTGTGTTCAACAGGATGCTGTTCTTTGATTACTTAATCAAGTTAATTATGTCGACTTAATGTGCATAGGTTACATGATGCCTTTGGATGCTAATGAAACATGTGCTTTTCATTTCTCCCTACTGTATCTGTATATCTAGAAAAAAATCAACATGCACACTCGTTCAGTTAATAAGTCTTAAGGCTGGCAACAGCATGTAATAGGATCACAGAATGTAAATTATTCTGAAGACAGCTGATAAATATGGAAACATTGCTTTCGAGAATTTATGGAAAAAAAGAACAGCGAAGCATCAAGTCCCCGCAAACTTTACTCTAGCGTAACTCCGGCTTTCTTTAAGAATATCAAAAATAAAAGTACATAGTTAGCAGGTGAGTCAGTGGGCTCAACTTTTTATGCATAGAATGAAGACCTACTACTAAAATGGAAAAACTATTTGGCATCTTGCTGCAGATGTATATTGTACTATCAGTCTTGACAGATTTTTGTATTGATTAACAGACAGCTCTCTTCTCTCTCTCTCTCTCTCTGAACTTTTAAAAAAGTTTAGATATGGAAGCCAAAGAATTTCCCCTGACCACAGTGCAGAGCATAATTATCTCCTGTCAGCAGAGTGTGACAGAAAAAAGACAGGACACCAGAAGTTCTTTGACTCTTCAGCAAAGTAGTGTCTAATTGGATATGGGTGATCAAGTACTGAATACATTATAAATCTAAAATAGGGTTGGAGAGGAAATCAGGCAAAGATCAAAGTTCAATGAGCTGGTATCATGTCTATGTCATAGAATATGTATTGAAAGAATAACTAAATTATCTTTGGCTGAAAGCATTGTGTAAAGTTTCATACATTCTCCAACAATTTAAAACTGGAAGATGAACGTCATAATTTGTCATGCAGATCAGTGCAAACGCTTTTTGCAGATGTGGAAATGCTGTGGAGTAAGAATGCTTTCAAAAATAGCAAAGTATATAATCAACAAAATGCTAAGTTAGTGAACAGAAGACATCTCTAAATCCAATCAAGATTTGGTGTGACTAATCTCTTAGCTACACTTGCACAACGTCAGGGATCTTGTAGGCACATAGTCAGGTGTATGATTAACCAATTATACCAAATAGGAGCTAATTAGCATCAATTTAATGTGTAGGTTGAAACACAATCATTAACTGAAACAGAAACAGCTGTGTAGGAGGATTAAAATTAGGTAAGGGACAGCCAAACTCTTCAACCAATGTGAAGTTGCTGAAGACAGTATAATGAAAAAAGAAACATGGGCTACACAATGGCAAGACTGAGTGAAGCAACAAGACACAAGGTAGTTTTACTGCGTCAGCAAGGTTTCTTCCATACAGACATTTCAAGGCAAACATTGGTTTCCAGATGTGATGTCCAAGCCCTTTTGAAGAAGTACAAAGACATGGGCCAGGTTGAGGCTGTAAATGCAGTGGCTGGCCAAGGAAACTCAGCCATACCTCCAGTGTGAAAACAAGGCCAAGCGACTCAACCAATGCATGGAAACACAGGAAGTGGAATGAAGTACCCTGGCAGCAGGTGCTTTGGACTGATGAGTCACAAATGTTTTTATATTTGGCTGTAGCAGAAGGCAGTTTGTCTGCTGAGGGGCTGGAGAGCGGTACAAGAATGAGTGGCGTCTGAATGGCCCTAAAGTTACTAGGCAGCATGACAAAGACACCAAACATATGGTCAATGTCATCAAGAACCATCTTCAGCGTAAAGAACAAGGAGTCCTGGAAGGGATGCTATGGCCTCCACAGAGCCTTGATCTCAACATCAAGTCTGTATGAAGAGACAAAGTAATCTGAGGCTGCCTAAATCTAAAAAATAACTGTGGTTAGTCCTCCAATATGTTTGATACAACCTACCTGCCGAGTTCCTTCAAAAACTGTGTTCAAGTGTACCTAGAGGTATTGATGCTGCTGAGGGCAAAGGATGGACACACCAAATATTGATTTGATTTAGAATTTAAGGTTCGTTCACTTTACATTTTGTTAATTGATAAATTAAACTAACATTTCTATTTTTGAACACATTCTTACTTTACAACATTCACACTTACCCAAAACATTTACACAGTGCAGTATACGGATGAAGAAAACATAGATGTGAAACTACAGGATTTCCTTTAGGTAATGTTATGCTTTTGCTGGCGTTGGCTTAAAGGCAACGGGGTAGTTGTGATGAGCAAATCCATTATGCTATATCTAAGGGGCGTTGTTGCCTGTGATGCATGAGAACCATGCCGTTGTTGGTCTGCAAACGCCGTAGTTAAGGAAATGGATGCTGACGGATGGGTTTGAGAAGTCAAAGGACCCAGGACCTGCTCATTAATACATGCCACTGCTCTTCGAGTTGTGCTCCACGGACGAGTGTGGCGAGCCAGCGAGCGATCCCTCAAATGAGTAATGCACCAAGGCAGGTCACAGAAATTTCCAGTCAACACACCTTGCAAGAAAGAGAAGGGCTGTGCATGCCGCCCATCGGAGCAGGATTAAACCTTATGGCTCATTAAGGTATAAAAGAGTGTGTAAATCAAAGAGTACTCACGCATAAAATAAGCAGCGTGCCCACACAGGTCACGTGACTTTTGTTGCAGGAACTTTTGCATCTGGCGATAATGAGCATGCCTGTCTCCTCTTGCGGACTCTCTCTTCCCGCCAAACAAAGACTCTTGTGATCATAGGAGACTACAAAAGAGAGGAAGCTGCATGGAGAAAAAAATCAATGGCGCCATTCTTCTGGAAGATAAAAAGCTTTTAGGATTTAATTATTTTCCCTTGTAGATTTATGAATTTGCTTACCACTCAATTCAGAGGTGAGGGCACCCCTGAAAACACTTACAACAGATGAAATGCATTTCCTTTCAACCTCTTCAAACCAAAGTGTTAATTATGAGCCTGCATTAAATAGTATAGTAGATCATTGATCAGGTCAATACTCCCTTGGTCTTATCATCAAGTTCTCGGATGTGCATAATTAATACACTATATATGCCAAATAATTGAAATAATTAGTATGATGTAAGGCGGTCTCAAAAAAATATTTAGGAGTTTATGAATGCATACCATTTAGATAATAGAGTAGTATATGTCACACACCTACTTCACGTAGACAGTAAATAAAGTACCTTTATAATAAATACAGTAATTCAGCATACAATCATATTCAGTCGAGAATATAATTATTCTTGAAAAGACCTTGATGTTTAAAGATAGTGTATTCTACAGGACCTACATTTGGCCATTGTCCACTCTAGGCAACATAACATCTTGTGACATTGACCATATCAAAAATATACCTACAAATGTACAGAAGCCAGACGCCTGGTTATCTTGTCTACCCAGATTTACAAGCAACCTAATAGTGGGCTACAGGTTGCCGTATCATCATTTCACCATTCATATTCCCAATTGGTTAGAGCACATCACTGGGACAGCCAGCACAGGAATGTTGTGATGTGGTATAATCTCCAAACCTGCAATCAGTGCCTTGCTTTGTGCCTGTAGAACTCAGGATTTGATTGCTGAGCCACTCTTTTGTCCTTGAATGGTGGACGCTGATGTACATGCCAGACTCCTCTCATCTGTCCAGCAATCATAAAGAGTCTACAGAGGCTGTCCCTGATTGCACTGTCAATAGTGTAGTGATTGGATGAAATCCTTTTTTTTCTTTTTTTTTTACAAAGTGAAATTAATAAATCGCCCAAAAGTGCACAAAAGCAATACCAATCATTATGAAATGCATTAATTTGCAATATGAATTAGCAAGCAAATCATGTGTATTGTATATGTATGTTTAGACCGTGTTTATTACAGGGTGTATGCTTACATTTGTATTTGTGTTTTAAGGATTAGGAAAGACACTTCAGTTTTAAAAATTTAGTTTTTAGTTGCAGTTAACAATAAATAACAAAAATAGTCAAAATTACACCTTTTCTGTAATTGTATTTACAGTGTTACAAAGTCCCCAACTAGGCAGTTTGCATAATATAATAAACACATGGAATCTAATTAACACAAACTCTCGTGCTGTAAGACCAATTTAATAATATAAATTATAACAATAATAAAGAAAAACATTTGATGAAGAAATATAGAAACATAATTAACAAATAAAATGAAAAAATCAAGCAAAGCAAACTCCTTAAAATGATTAACAAGTGTGTCTGCTTGCTTGTAGAGGAGGGTCTTTAATGAACGTTGGAAAGTTAATAGAGGTAACCAATGCATGTATTTTTATATAGACTGTTCCAACATCTAGGATCCCTGATAAAATTAATGATTTCTAATTATGTAATACTCTCTAAAATAGTCTGTTTTATAGAGTCTGTATAGTAAATTGCTGCACACTGTGGGAATATTGATTCTCTCTTCTGCCAATTAGCTAAAAAAAAATGTATTCACAACACTGTAATTTACCTAGAATGGAAAGTAAAGCTAAGCTGTGTATGCTAAGATAGGCTATATTTACCAACCTACTACTAAGTAACTTATTACTGGACGTACAATCATCCATCCATCCATCCATTAGCTATACCGCTTATCCTATGCAGGGTCGCGGGGGGGGGCTGGAGCCTATCCCAGCCGACACAGGGCGAGAGGCGGGGTACACCCTGGACAGGTCGCCA